>FIZR01010898.1:10315-47332 GCA_900060175.1 Ferrisia virgata
GTGCTTAGGGGGGGGGGGGGTTAAAATGGCAAAAATTTTTCGTTTTTAAATCAATCGATAGGCAATCAAAAGTTGCAGCACATATTCATAAATCAACCTCTTACGTCACTTGGGAGGGGAGAAATGAAGGTTTTACCCCTCTTTGACCGTGAAATATCTCTACTCCGAGTTGAATTGTGGCGGAGGGGGGGAGCGAATGTTAAACCCTCTTTATAATTATTAAACAACAAATTTTTTCTCAAAGCTAAAAACCATTTGCTCAGCAAGGTACGAACCAAAATCAGTCAAATTTAGACAGTAGGCTTAGATTGGTGGTAGATTTGATATTTTTGAGTGGCGATGATGTTAGGTCAAAATTCAGTTATGCCTCAATTTAAGGGAGGAAGTGCTTAGGGGGGGGGAGGTTGAAATGGCAAAAATTGTTCGTTTTTAAATCAATCAATAGACAATCAAAAATTGCAGCACATATCCATAAATCAACCTCTTACGTCAGTTGGAAGGGGAGAAATGAGCTCTTTGACTGTGAAATATCTCTCCTCCGAATTGAATTGTGGCGGAGAGGAAGGGGGGGGGGGTAAAATTTGGCACGAACATTTAGTAACAGTTCTAGAAGAGCCTTTTGAGGGTTTCGATTTTTGAGCCTCATTGCATCCACTTCACAGCCCCAAAAATGTAGTTTATTTATCGGTTGAAATTAGGAATATGGATTCTAAACGTGACTTTTGGAGGTTTCCACTTTTCATCCCGCTCGCACCTCTTCGCAGCTCAAGAATATTATTTTTTGGTCGAATTTCCCCAATATTTCGAGTTTATGGCACGCATATGTCCCTTCAAAATTGATCTACGGGGTTGAAATTTGATATGGATGGGTTTCTGGGAGGGTTCAGTTAAATACGTCGCAGAGCATTCCATTTTTTTATTCCATGAATGAGCAACTCGAGTATCTCCTTCACTTTACAAAAATCAGGCTCAGTTTTTTCACTACACCATAGAGCATTGTACATTCGTGAAAAAAAAATAAGCACTTAGCAATGTTTTATCTTGTTCAGTGGTAGGAGAACAGGTAGATATTGCAGTTATTAGCTGAAACCCTAAAAAGGCACACCTTCCACCTCTATTAAATCTGCCCATCAAATTTTAATTTTCTACCTAAAATTACAACGGAAATAGGCGAGGGTTAAACTCGAAAAAATTAGAAACAACTCCCAAAAAAACGACTTTTTTCCAGATTTGAGGAAGTTCAACGGGGATGAAAAGTCGAAACCCCTAAAATACACCTCTAGGACCCCTATTAAACATACATATGTGGTGATAACCGAAGGAAAAACTCATAAAATAAGAAAAACTACCCAAAAAACCAATGTCTTTGAGGCTGGGGGGGGGGGGGGGTGCGATGGGAATGAAAAGTCGAAATCTCCAAAAGACATTCTTAGGATGCTTACTAAATAAACATGCCAAATTTCCATCTCCTGACTCATTTTGCAGCGTTGCACTCAAATTGGGCTTCTACCGGAGGGGGAAGAAGAGGGGGCTTCAAAATCTAAAATTTACCAAATTTTGGACATGGTGTCGATTTACAAGATCTAAAATCTGCTGTTCGGACTAATAAGAGTTTTTAGCTTTTGAACCCAAATTGGGTTTTAAAATTTCAAACTTTTGCAAAATGCACACAAATGGGTATCGGATTCGGTATATGGGGTTTTCAATACACTGTTTTGGGATCTTGAAACAACATATTTAGGTTTAGAATAATTTTAGAGCTTGGTAAATTGATATCAATGAGCAAAATTTGGCAAATTTAGGATTTTGAAGCACCTGTTCAAAGGATGGATTTGAGGCCAACGCTCAAATGGTTGTCAAAATTGAATTCCGCGTCCACGAAAATCTCTGTATTCGACTAATTCAAGTTTTCGACTCGCTGGAATTTATACCTGACTCGCACAAGCGTAAATTATTCATCTAAAGAGGAATTTTCAAGTGTCGCCTTTTTTTTCTTTTTGCCATAGCTTCGACCTGTAACTGAATAGGAAAAAAATCAAAAAACTAACATTTTCGTCTTTTAAAGCTCCACAATGTTTCAAACATTTTAGTGTAATGGAATTATCCGTTGAGAAAGTTGAAACTTCTCGAAGGACAGCCCCCTCCTCACTTTGATTAGAGGGGGCATTCAGACATTTTTCTCATTTTACATAATAATGGGAAGTACTATGCCAGAAAAATGCTACAAAAAGTGAATCAAGTAAATTTTTGAGGATATTCGCGTCAATTGGAGATTATCAAATATTATTTTTTTCAGAATGCCCTAGCTCGTCACCACGGCCTCTTGGAGGAAAAAGTCATAGAAATAAAAATGTTTATATTTTCATACTCTACAACTTTTGTATCGTACATTTTTCTCGTAAGTGCGTTATTTGGGCAGCCATTGCCAAAAAATCAAAACTTGCACTCCCTGAAATATCTAAATTTATACTTCACAGAACCTATACACGAAATTTACGTCTTCCGGAATTTTCATCGGGTTAAAACCTAAAAAGCCCATATTACTCATTCTCAATTGAGACTACAAATTAATTCTGAATCGTAATAAGCCCTATGTTTGCTTTGCAGCCGACGAAAAATTCGCCTATACATATTTTCAATGATTCATCACATGAAGAACAAGTATGGTATACCTATTATAAACCAAACACGCCGAAATCTAAGCAGTATGGATTAAAAGAAGGGAAGGCGAGGTGTAATGTACACATTTCATTATCGAAATTACATTCACATCACATTCTATAAACAAAACCATAAACAAAGTAACACCGTACGTAATACGTATAGCTTCTTCGTTGTTAAAAAAAAAAAAAAAAAAAAAAAAGTTAAATCCACAGCATTATCGATAAGTATAAGAAAAGTTGAGGAAGTGAAAAAATCCAAGAAATGATCAAAGATTAAAATTTGGTTTCAGATATCTTTAAAATTGAAAAAAATAAAATTCGACCAGCATCCTTAAATTTGACACTTTCTTCTCGACAATTTACTCGTAGCTACCGAAAAATGCACCTTATACTTAATAACGCGATAAGTTCGAAAAATAAAAAATAAAAAAAATAACTACAAAATTTTCAATACTAACGAATGCACTTTTTTTATTATTTTCCTCTTCGATTCTAAATATCCTTCACATTCGCTGGTTCGCTTGCAATATTCACAATGTCAAATTTGATCCCCTAACATGAAATTAACACCGTACCCGAGTAATTTAAACACTCGATCGTCACAACCCACGTAAAGTTCAATGCATTACCTTTACCAGATAATAATTCAAGTTCCGCAATCCTGCTGAGCTGCTAAAAATTTTATACCACATATGCAACAAAATATCAAAAAAGATACAGATAATATGTATCCTGTGATTTATTATATCACGAAATTATTTATCATTGTTGCCGGCTCCGTTTTACTAACGTAATTAATTTTAATTTGTATTGTTATTGGACAGTCGTATATAAATTTTAAGACACTTCAAGGTTTATATAATTGAAAAATTAATAATTGCGAAAAAAAAAAGGAAAGAATTTCTGTTATTTTTAGCAAACGAAACGTCAAAGTTTGGATTGAAATGGAACATTACCTGTTTATTGTTTTTTGCACGGTTAATCGAGCATTTGAAAAAAAAGAATTATATCGATATCTTTTCTAAAATAAATTAAATAACTCCAGGGGAATAAAACGAGTAGGTTGATACTATCAACAACTACATAGATTGGCACGAGTTGAAAATACAAGTACAGCATAGACATACCTAGCAATTATATGTAAAATCAATATTATTAAACCAATTAATATCAAATAGGCGAACAAAATCTTATCCTAAACACCCCCTTTAATTAATTAGAAAATTATACTAATTTGAAAAGAAAAAGATTAACCATTTCGCTACTTTTTTTGAAAATCAGCTCTTAAATTCCTACACTAAAAAAAAAAAAAAAAAAAAAAAAAAATGCGATATCTCTTTTACTAATACTTTTACTCTTCCCATAAAACCATCAAAAAATTATACAAAAATTTCTAAATAAAAAAAAATTAATACTTACGTAGAACGAAATAAATACAGAAAAGTAAAAAAAAAAAAAGAAACTAAAAATTAAAACTATCAACGTCGCAATGTATTTAATAATCAAAGTACAAACGCGAAGTTAGCCAAAAAATCACTACGATCACGATTCAAAAACTCTTGTCATCAATAGTCTATGAGTGGATGATCGAGAATGTTAAACCTTTGATTATATTTCGAGCATTTACCTGCACACCATACACGAAGGTCGTTCTTCAACACCCCACCATCGAGGAAAAAATAATATATCCGCCACCGCAAACGTAAGCATGTATACGAAGCACATGTTTCAAACATGTTTTTTTTTTTTCTTCCACCGGGCCATACCATTGTACTCTGAAGTCTTTACCATTGAAGACATTAGATAGGTAGGTACATTTACCGAGAAAATGAGATACCCAGTTTGTCATAGGGATTACCAAAGTACACGCAGATGAAGATAATCACCCCTCTCCCCCCTCGCCACCCCAAACGGTGCAATAGAAGTTATCAAATTTTCCATCCAGGAATATATTATCTTACGGCAAGTTCACAAATATGTTTATAGGTGTACCCGCCAGTCCCCCTTCATCGTACGTTTGTAGACGTAGGTAGATGACTCGGACGTCATCGTCGCAAGTAAACAATACTCTTCTTTGAGTATCACTGATTAGAACTGGTTTTTTAAAGTAAGATAATATACGTACCGTCTGGATGGTCTTTTATGAATAACAAGCATCATTTTAGAGAAGAATCTCCGGTGATAATCGCGATGACGTTAAGAACTAATTTAGCAGATTTGCTTTAAATTATAATTTTACGTAAATTTTCGATTTTTATCCGGATTTTACGTTGTTTCGGTTTATATTCGATGTATCGAGAAATTTTGCAGATTTATAACTACTTTAAAACCAAAATGGTTAATTTTTTTTCTTTCTTTTTGAATTATAGCGAAAAAAGAGAGCTTCAAGGTTTATAGCTTAGGTTGTTAGTACCAGCAAATACAAAAATGTTCAACTCGTATGTATGTTTAAATTATACGAACACGATTAATGAATTAAGACATAAAATGCAACTACCATTTAGAATTACAATAAATCACGTGTAGGTAACGTTCACTTCACTTTTCGTTAAGTTCATAAATCGTTCCATTTAATCAAAATAAGGCATCGTACCTACTCCTCTCTTCGTGTAAAATATTTTCATATGTATTGTATATTTTGCAGCTATAGGTAAGTTAGGCAAGTTCAACGACTGATATTTGCCCATTGTTGTATTTGCCTTGAGTCTTCTCGACTTTTAATTTTTATATTTACCTACATCGTTCGCTTAATAACAAACATGGACAATGGACACATCTAAAAAGTATTTTACTATTACCGAGGTATGGTGTTATTTTTTCAAAGCTTCACCGTAAATTCATACATATGCATACTTATGTGAAGTGGGTTCAATGTGATGAAAAGGGTCAAGATAAATATACATTTTTATACCTATAGATTTTTGTGTGGTTTTGTAGAGATATTCGCCATCTGGCTCATTCCATATCAATACAACCCAAAAACTAACTAAGCTGAAAACTTTTTGCGAGTAACCCTCGATGAGCTGGGGCGAAAAAAACACCGTCATTTTTCGAGCAATCGCGATTTTTCGTCAAACAGCTCAACTTGGAAGGCTCAAATTTCAAGATTGGTAAAATTTAGAATAAATCTGTTTGCGTAGTTTCATAGGTGATCTAAAAAAGATTCGGAATCGATGGTCGAAATTTTAAAAGCTTAAAGTTGAACTTTTGAAATGAAAGCTCAACTTTTCATGATGAGTATAACGATTGGAAACTGCCATTTAAAAATCTGAAACATTACTATGAATGAAACTGTTTGTGTTAATTTTAACCAATTAATTTTCAAAATGGAATCTCAACACTCCTGGTGAGTACAAGGGTTCTCAATTTTAACCAAAATAAAAAAAAAATTTCCTAATTAGCATTGAAGATAGGAAGGATTTAATGGGGATGAAAAGTCGAGACCCCCAAAAGGCTCGTCTGAGGTCCTTATTGAATGTACATACTAAACTTCAACTTCCTAGCTCATTTTAGTTGGCAGATAGGGGAGGAAATAGTCCTTTTTCAAGTCAAAAAAGGGGAAACCCTCGTATCTCTCCTCCGACTTGACCTTGAAAGTTGATTTTTGGATATGTTACACAACTTTAGATTCTGTATCGATTGACTCAAACAGGAACAATCTTCGTACTTTTTGCCCCTCTGCACCCCCGCCCCACAAAGTAGAGCAAAACTGAATATTGACCCAAGGTCATCCCCACTTAAATATATCTAATTCACCTCCAAACTGATCCAATTGACCGAATTGGAGCGATTATGATCAGTATCGAGCAGAGTAAGTGATTTTATTGTTCGGGGGAAAAAATAAAAAATAAAAAAAAAATAGTAGTAAATATTTGACATAGCCAAAAATTGTCGTAATGGTCTTCTAGGACCCCAAAACGGATTTTGTTGGTATTCCCCCCACCACCACCGTTGGTCGATAGACTGTAATAGCTTGGTTTTCATTGACAATATGGCGTAGAAAATCAGGCTAAACAGGTAAAAGTGAAGGTCCCCTTTTAAAAGTCCCCACCAGCTACTTCAATGTGATCAAAATTCAAAAAAATTAAAAAACGAATTGACATATCAGTTGCTACTAATTTGACGTCGCTGAGAATGAATATTCACTTATTATCGATTCACACTAATTCGCTACCGCTCAGGTCGAATATCAATTTACTTCCTTGATCCGACTCCCTCTTCCTGCTCTAAATTCAAGTTCCAGTTACCAAAAATTTGAAAAATATGGGTAGAAAGTAAGCCAATATTCGAATTCAGCGCCCTCGAATTAATAAGAATCGACAGGCCACATCACGTTTTCAATTTTTATGAATGTTAACCATGTTCAGTAGGGTAGCGCGGGGGGGGGTCAGAATAAAAAGTAAGGCGATATTCATGCTCAGCGTCCTCAAATTAATAAAAAGGAATCGGTGAGTTAATTCATTTTTTTAATTTATTTTAATTTTGACCATGTTCAGAGAGTGGTGGAGGGGGTTGGCTGTTTAGGATCAAAAAAGTAGGCCTATATTCAAACTCAACGTCTTCGTATTAATAAAAATTAGTGTCACTTGATTTTTCCATTTTTTAGAATTTTTGACCAAAATTGTGGACCCTTCTGCCCCCTAGGAGTGTGGAGATCTCATTTTGAAAATTAGCTGATTGGAACGAGCATAAAAAAGGCCTTATTATGGTAATTTTTCAGATAATTAAATGATAACTTTTATTTTTTACACTCGTCATGAACAGTTGAGCTTTGATCTCAAAAGTTCAGCTTTGAGGTTTAAAAATTTTGACCATTGATTCCGAATTTCTTTTAGATTACCTACAAAACTAAGCAAACAGATTTATTTTAAGTCTAACCAATCTCGAAATTTGAGCCTTCAAAGTTGAGCTGTTTGAGGAAAAATCGCGATTGCTCGAAAATTACAAGGACCACCCCTTATCTCGCTGAAGAGTCAGGATCAAAATTATGGCGATTCCTTCACTACACAGCCGAGGGGAACTCGGAAAAAAAGTTTGAGTGAAAACTGAGGATCCGAGCTATTTTTTGGGTCATTTTGATATGAAATGAGCTATCTGCATATAAAAATCAATTAAATGGTATGTTCGAATGATGCGAGGACAAAATTTTGAAATAATGGACTTTTTTAATGATTAAAAAGTGCATTTTTAGTAGCTTTGAAAAAACAATTAGCATAATTATAAAAGATTTTCACGTTCTTTGGTCAAGGGAGGGACCACAAGAGGATATTAGATAAACACGACCCCACCTTGTCTATGCCAGTGATGCCAGTCTGCCAGGTACCCAATGAAATAGAATTCTGCAAGAAGTGTAACTTCAGAGCCTAAGAGGTGGAAGTTTTTCGATTAGGAACAGTTCTAGAAGTTTTATAGGCAGTAAGTGGGAGGGGAGAAACAGTGAACGAAGGAAAACTGGCAACTTGCAGTATGCATTACAATCGTTGTCGAATAATTATAATAAAACTTGAAGTTTGCCGACTCGTAAAAAATATATAAAATGTGCATTTTCACGTTGTAAAAAATTGAAATAAAAGATGTAGGTATTCGCATGTGAGCTATTTTTCATGAAAAAAATTCATATGTTGAGTTGAAACTAAAAACAACACAGCAGTTTTACCACAAAAACAAGAAAGCCTCTTCATTTAGCCGATTTTAATTCAAACAGAATCACGAATAATTAATAAAAAAAAAATAATGTAATAAAAAGTCCTCACATGGACAAATTATTTGTAGCGTGTCGTGGAGCAAAACAACCGATGGAATTTACTTCTTATGGTCTGAAAACCTCCTGGTAAAATTTGTGGCTTCTATCCCCCTCCTACCATTGTTATGTGCCAAAATGTTACTTTTTTTAGCCTTGACAAATTAAAATTATTATTTTCGCAAATTTCCAACCGAATTTTTTCAAACTTACGTGAGTAGTAGGCTATACCAAAGGGTATTGAATGATGGTTTGAAAAAAATTCTTTACAATTTTTTTCTAGCCGAAACGTGTATTTGAAAATTTTAAATCAAATTTTCTACATGAAGTTCTAAGGGAGCAATTATAAAATAAATTTGTTATATATCTAGTCCCAATGTAGGTGCAGATAATTGGGAAATATTTTGGAAAACCATTTTTCCACCACGTTTTGTCCCCATACAATAGTAGTTTTTTTAGGTCGAAATTTTTCTTCCCCGTAATACATCCCAAAATACCTGTTTATACACCACTTTACCACTTCGCTGATTTTTCGCTTCATTTCGTTTCTATTTCGTGATTTTTGAAATCTCAATCAAGACAATTAAAGCGCAAAGCTAAAAATTGAAAATGCTACTTTTTCCTTACGAAATTTTTACACAAAAAAACTAACAACTAAAAATTCACATCATTAAAAATCATCGAAAAAATTGACAGAAATTCGTAAAAAAATACAAAAAATTGATCAAAAATTAGGAAAAAATGTTGAAAAATATGTAAAAATTGACCTGAAATATGAAAAAAAAAATCGCTAAAATTCATTGAAAATCAGGTAAAAATTTGGCAAAAATGCGTAAAAAATGCGAGAATTTGTTGAAAAATCAGTGAAAATTGACTAAAAAGTTGAATAAAATGGGCGAGGTATACAAAACATTTATCCAAAATCACAAAAAAATCTTGAAAAACATTTAAAAATTAGCCTAAAATATGAAAAAAAATGGCTAAAATTCATTGAAAATAAGGTAAAAATTTGACAAAAATGGATTAAACATGCGAAAATTCATCAAAAATAATGAAAAAATATAGAAAAATATGTGAAAATCGATAAAAAATCAATGAAAATTGGGTAAAAAGTTGAATAAAATGGTCGAAACATACAAAAAATTGATTCAAAATCACGAAAAAATGTAGAAAAATACGTTAAAATTGACTTAAAATAAGAAAAAAATCATTAATAGTCAGTAAAAATTGTGTAAAATATTGAAAAAATTAAATAAAAATGCAATAAATTGATCAAAAATTACAAAAAATTGTTGATTATTTTGTAAAAGTTTGACAAAAATGGCGATTTTTGATCATTATTCTACATTTTCTACCAACTTTTTTCAATTTTTTAACCCAATTTTCCATAGTTTTTAACAATTTTTGACATATTTTGGGTGAATTTTCACATATTTTTCAACAAATTTCTACATATTTGATCAATTTTCTGCATTTTTAACTCATTTTCGTTCACTTTTTAATTAGTTTTCAATGCACTATTATGATTTTTTCGTAAATTTTGATCAATTTTCTGCGTTTTTATCATATTTTTACCCAATTTTACATAATTTTTTACAATTTTCGTCATATTTTAGGTAAATTTTCGCATATTTTACATTTTTTTTTACCTTTTTTAGTATTTGTAACTCATTTTTGTCAATTTTGTAATCAGTTTCAATGCTTTTTTGGTATTCTTTTCGAGTATCAAATCAATTTTCACATATCTTTCAATTTTCTGCTTTTTTGTCAAATTCTTACACAATTTTCAATGATTTTCCAACGTTTTTTTTTCATATTTTCAGTCGACTTTCAAAAATTTTTCAACGTTTTTCCATGACTTTTGATCAATTTACTTGAATTTGCTGCAATTTTAACTTTTGTTTGTCTATTTTTCACTCAATTTTCTACGCTTTTTCACGATTTGTTTCATATTTTGAGTCAATTTTGACATGCTTTTCAACGTTTTTTCATGACTATTTTTACCCAATTTTCAATGATTTTTTTTTAATATATTAGTTCAATTTTTAGCTACATTTTTACATTTTCCTATGATTTTCATTTTAATGATTTGAATTTTTGAAATTTGAGTACTTTTATCGTGCGAATAGCATGTCAATTGCGATGAAGTTGATTTTTGAGCAGATATGGTGAAAAGTGATTCACCTCCTACCCTTGTGGACTTTTAGTACGTTGTTTATGGGTTACCTTTTTGACATAATCCATGAAAAAGCCATAAGATCGGAATTTTTCTCTGACTTTGGCCTTGTTGTGCCTAAAATCACCGGACTCATAAATGCAAGAGTGTAACTACCCTAATTAAAGATAATAAATGTATGTACTTAGGTCTATTTATGTGCATTGGAAAAACACTACATACTAAAGACTGTTTATTTCATAAATAATATAAATGGAAAGGTATTATACGTAGGTCTAGAGAGAGGTACATGCATTACGAATACATTATAACGATACTACATAACTATTTTTATAGCCGTTAATTATACAAGCTAGACACCTTTTCAACATTTAACGTATACAAATTACCAAATCGAATATCCTAAATTCAGTTAAACACCTGCAACCTCATTGAACGATTTCGGTAATCGTTCGATTTTATAAGGCATTACAATAATACAACGCAGCTAGGTAATCTCATTTTAAAACGAAAAAAAAAATCTTTATCAAACATACTTACCAGATGAAGACATTGTAGAATAACCGTAATTGCATTTTTTTGCAAACATTTTAAACGACAGTTAAAATTTCAAGACCACATTGGTCACTGTAACCAAACAATTTGCCACAATACTAGCCTCATCATGTAAACATGAATTTAATTAGCGTTGTAATGCTTACGCAGCAATTTTTTTTCGGTGACGTTGTATCGGTATGAGGTAGGTAGGTACCTGTTACAATGAAACTGGCCTGGTATATTTATGTAGGTTATATATACAGGCGACGATGTACGATGATTTATACACATTGAAACCTATTTACTAGCTCGTATTGTATATTTCTTAATTAAATTTATTCATGAACTGCTACCAACTAAAACTAGCTGCACATTGTGTACACTTAATCGATACAAATTTTTGTGTAATTTTCCAGCTATAATGACTCAGTTTGTTAACATTTTTCCGACACCAAATATCCCGTTAACGGATCGATGACGTCATTACACTGAGTTCCGTAGTATACTTACTTTTGATCCGGATCGAGGAAAAATTCGTCGAATGCGTTGCGCCGCACCGCGCCGCGCCGCGCCGTAAACAACCAGTTCATAGTATATTGCTGCGCTGACATTTAATACATGATACACATAGCCAAGGTATGGAATTTGAATGAATAAATTTACTTCCGTTTCATCTCGTAGAAATACATAATAACGACTTGGTTGGTTTTCCAATGCGATGATCGAACAGAGGATCGCAGCAACACCGAGATGTTTTGTTCTTCAGGACTTTTCTTTGTGATTTTCTTTTATCTATTTGAAATTCAAAAATCATTATTATTAATTAATAGAACGAAGATACGTACGTACAATATGGTTGAAGGACGATTTATTATACGTATGTAACTGAGTAGCTTATATTTCGAAATATCGGTTTCTTCATTTTCGAATCATCTCTGTGGTTAGTAAAATAATCGAATTATTACACCTTGTACGTAGGAAGATATCTGTAGAACCCTTTCACGTACATGAAAATCTTATCGAGTACAGTTAAATGAATTTCAACGTATCATGAATCGACAACGAAATAACAAGCTTGACAAAATTATAACCTAACATAAACTAATACTCGGGACAAAAATTATACTCGACCAAGTTCATTGTTTCGAATCACCACCGTATTTTTGAAATCGTTTTACTTTTTTACATCCTCTTAAATGTAAATTACAAACGTTAATGAATTTACGAATCGTAGATCTCAGTTTTAAAATTTGATACATTCCATTATCGAAACCAACGTTTAGGAGAACAGTAAAATAACATGAAACGATGAGACCGGATGAGAGAAACCTAAGTTTTTACATTTTAACAGAAACGATAATATGGTGGCTTCTAAAATATTCATAAGCGTGTTAAACGATCTGGAAGTATGTAATTTTAAAACGAGAGTATCTTTTAACGTTTAAAATTCGACGGATCGTAGAAATTTATAAGATCTTTTTACATACTTCACTTCATTGAATCGTGTTCATAAAGCAAAGATATCAATTCGGATTACAAGTAGTAGCAGTGCACTTTAATTAATGATATAAAATGAGTTATTTGAAAGAAAAGTTTTTTTAACATGATTTTCATAAAGTAGAAAAGATATTCGAACTTTCTACCCACAGAAAAAGTGATGCTTTTTGCCCAATCAGCATTGAGGATAGGAAGGATTCAATGGGCCCCAAAAAAGCATATCTATCCTAGCCCAAATGGGAGGGTAGTTATACGAGGAACGATCATTAGAAATCAGAAAAAACGACCAAGAAACCACAAATTCAGAGCCTTAAAGAGGTCCAGTGGAGCTGAAAAGTCGAGACCCCCAAAAGGCACATCTACGACCCCTGCTAAATGCATATACCTAATTTCAAATGCTTAACAGAATTAGTTGGGGAGTTTTGCGAGGAACAAATTAAAAAAATAAAAAAGTACCAAAAACCACATATTCAGCGCTGTGAGGGGATGAAATGTGGCTGAAAAGTCAAGACCTCCACGTATTAGACTCTTACTTAATGTACATACCACATTTCAGCTTCCTAGCTCTTTTTAGAGGAGTGTTATGCAAAAAACAAACAAAAATACTCAAAAAATGAGAAAACTTGACCAAAAAACCACATTTCCGGGGCTATGAGGGGTTAAATGAAAATGAAAAGTTCAGACCACCAAAAGACACATCTAAGACCTGTACTGAATGTACATACCAAATTTCAACTTCCTAGCTCAATTTGGTGGGGAAATAGGGAAGGAACTGCCCTTTTTTAAGGTCAGGAAAAAGAAAACCCCTCATACCTCTCCTCCTAGTTGACCTAGGAGGTTAATTTTTGGATATATTATACAACTTTGGATTGGCTATCAACTGTCTCATAAAAGAACAATTTTTGCCTTTTTTGGCTCCTCAGCACCCCCTCCCCAAATTTGGGCATAACTGAATTTTGAACCAAGGTCACTCCCACTCATATAGATCTAATCTGCTATCAAACTGAGCTGATTAACCGATTTGTTGCGATTTTGGTCAATATCAAGCGGAGTAAATAATTTTAGTGATCGGGGGGGGGGGAGAGAATAAAAAAATAAAAATAAATATCTGACACTGCCAAAAATGATACTAATGGTGTTCTAAGTCGCCAAAATGAATTTTATTTATATACCCTCCCCCTCATCCTTCGTAGGTTATATGTCCAGAAAATCAAGCTAAAAATTGAAGAAAGATCAGTAGAAAAGCGTCCCCCCCCACCCGGAGGTATTTATAGCACTTCTTTTAAATCTACTCGCCAAATTTCAACAAATTTACCCAATCCTGCGGGGAGATATGCGAAGGCAAACTATAAACATAGCAACTTTTTTGGTTCTTTGAGGGCTTTGAGGGAAAGCAATAGAATCGTTAAGTTAAAATCCTCAAAAAGTACATCCAACATGTAGGGCCCTTTACCTATCAAATTTCAACCCTCCCTCTTGATCTTAATTTGAAGGAGGGATATGCGAACATGGTCTCTTTTTAAGGTTCAAAGTTCTAACTGTAGAGGGTGCTGATTATTGAACATGTTATACAGTTTTTGGTATTCTATCAACTGGTTTAGAAACGAATAATTTTTGCAACTTTTGCTCCTCAGCACTTCCTCTATAGGTGGAAATAGGTGGCTGAATTTGAACGATTTTAAATGGTATTGAGCCAACTAAATGGTTTTAGTCTTTAGAGAAACAAATCGACAATTATCTAACATTCATGATTCATGAATATGGTTTTGATGGTTTTCTAGTACCACAAGATGGATTTTATTGATGCTCGCCCTTCACCCTCCCACCCTCATATGCCTCAGGTTGATGGCCAGTATAATAGTATATTTTTCTTTAACGATATGATAAAGATATAGGCACTGAAACATCCAGATGAAAATCTCCCGCTTGAGGGGCAACAGAATAACGATTTAGAATTCCGCTATGTTTTCCCTGTAGGAGCGCTGACTACTGATTCCAACCAGACATTCATTGCTTGGAGATTTTTTTTTCGACGTTCATTGATTAGATGTTTTTCTTTCTTTACACAGAAATATAAACCAATAAGAATTGTAAATTGGATTGAACTTGAGCAGGAATTGGTAAACAGCGCTCCTGACGAAGAAGTCTTGAATAACTCTGGATCTGTTTTCTATCTTGGTGTTTGAGCGTCTATAGATAAAGAAAATCGCTTATTAACAATAATTTTGAAATAGGCTGTTTTTTTTTAAATACATCATGACACTTTATTTGGGCTTCTTTAAAACTCATTACTGAGGAGAAAATAGGTCTAAAATTTTCAAAGAAGCTGATAGTACGTACATTACGAGAGACCGACCTAGGTCATCCGAAACATGTTATATGAATAAATTGTAGCTAAATGATCGAATACTGAAATCAGGCAACCATCATGACATCTTAACTTGTAGGGCAACAGAGAAACAAAAATCGCAGGCATTATACTACTGCATGATATTTAATCTAATTTATTTCTCCTTTTTTAGTGCCAGATTGAGATTAGGCAACTCATCTAACTTCGCTCATCCAAGCACTTTTGTATTGAACGATTAGTTCGTAGATACCTAGATCACATTATGAGCTATACCATAAGAGATCATGATAAATCTGATTCCCAACAGATCAGGTTTGCTGTTATAATTTTCGACGAATTATTAAAAATCGAATTAGTGTCGATATCTTGACAAACGTTTGAAATCTTACAAATCGTATAAACGTCAAATAAAAAGTTGAAAATCCCGTTATTATACTCATACTTACTACGTGTAAAAATATACAAACGTATCCAAATTTGAAAAAAAAAAAAATTCAGATCGTAGATAAGTCTGAGCTAAACTTGAAAAAGTTACGTACCTATATTGATCAAAGATAACATTTCAATTAATTATTGAAATGCGGTGGAAATAAAATTACAATATTTCAGTAGGTAGGTATTTGTTTTTCATTTTACGAAAAATCACACGATACCAACGACAATAAATCGATATCTCCGACCAAATTCAGGAAACAGAATGGAAAATTTGACTTATCCACATTTCAAGTGTTTTTATGAAATCATTTTTCCACTTTCCAGTCTGATTTTGTTCTTTCGTACTATTCATATTGTCAAAGAAATACGACGGAAGTAAGAGCTGGTATGAGATGGCCGTGGACTAAATTTTACGCAAGTTCAAAATCAAGATCAATCACGGATAAAGTAGAAAATAATTGGAAAAAAATTGTTATCAAACAAAGCAATTGGGTTTCTTGACCTTTTTAACCTTGGAAAGTTTTGGTTTCTCATGTACGAGTAAATCAGTTGAGCTTATCCAAATTAGCTGTACAAGCTGGAAATTTGAGTAGGCGATTTACCTATTAATTCTAATCCACTTATGTTCAATTCAATATTTATAGAATAAGTACTCTCGATTGTTCAAAAAAAAAGTACTCATCTTAAAAAGGGTACGAAGCTATAAAGAAAAAAGCATCACAAAACGTTTCTTTTTCAGCCTGATTTGCGTGACTTATTACAATCGTGAGAATCGAAAAAAAAGCATCGCTTTATTGCGATGCGTTTTTCTCTAATCAGTATTGAGGATAGCAATGGTTCAACTTGGCTAAAAAGTCAAACCCCCCGAAAGGCAGATCAAGGGTCTGTACAGGCTATATACACTTAATTTCAACTTCCTAGCCCAATTTGAAGGGGAGTTATGCGAGGAACAAACATTATAAATAAGGGGTGCCATGGGCCGGAAAAGTCAAGACCTCCAAAAGGCACATCTAAGGTCCCTACTGAATGTATTTACCAAATTTTAACTTTCTAGCTGAATTTGGAAGGGAGTTATGCGAGGAACAACCTGAAAAAATAAGAAAAAACAACCAAAAAACCACATATTTGGGAGTGTAAAGGGGCGGAAATGGGACTGAAAGTCATAACCCCCAAAAGACACATCTAGGACCCCCACTAAATGCGCATGCCTAATTTCAAGTTCCAAAATTTGATTAAAAAAAACGTAAAAATTGTTAAATTTATAAAAAATTGAGAAAAACTAATAAAAAATTTGGGTTAAAAATTGGGAAAAATGCATGAAAATGCTGAACATTGATGAAAAATTATTGAAAATCATTGAAAATTGAGTAAAAATTTGACCAAAGTTGACTAAAAAGTGCAGAAATTTAATGACAAATTCGTGAAAATTGGCAAAAAATCGTTAAAAATTTTTGAAAATTGGGTAAAAATTTGACAGTAATGTATTAACAAAAGCAGTACATTGGTAAAAAATCACGAAAAAATGTTGAAAAATATACGAAAATTGGCCGAAAAATTGAAAAAATGCATAAAATTATCAAAAATTTGGTAAAAATTACGAAATAGTATAGAAAAATATGTGAAAATCGACAAACAAATAGTTGAAAATGATTAAAAATTGGGTGAAAGTTCGACAAAAATCGGTTAAAAATCGTTAAGAATTATTTAAAATTCAGTAATAAATTGAATAATACGCAAAAAATTGATCAAAAATCACGAAAAAATGTAGAAAAGTGGGCGAAAATTGACCAATCATCAAAAATCATTGAAAATTGGGTAAAAATTTGATAAATATTGGATAAAAAGTGAAAAAAGTTACTCAAAAAAAAAAACGAAAAAATGCTTGAAAATCAGTGAAAAACTGAACAAAATATTTGAAAATAATTGTAAAATATCGTCGAAAATTAGATGAAAAATTGATAAAAAGTGCAAACTGATCAAAAATCACGGAAAAATGTTGAAAGTATGGGGAAGGACGTAAAATAGGGAAAGGAAGGTTAAAAATCGTCGAAAATTGCTTGAAAAATTGATAAAAATGCGCAAAGAAATTCAGAAAATGGTTCAAAACTCACGAGAAATTATTGAAAAATATACAATAGACCTAAAATATGAAAAAAAAAAATCGTTTAAAACCTTTGAAAATTTACTAAAAAACGTTGAAATTGTATGACAATTAACCACAAATAAAGAAATTTACAATTCTGAACATATTTTTAGTATTGTGTTCGAATAAATTTTCAAAATATTTCAATCACTCAATTTGGAGGGAAGTTATGTGAAGAACAAACTTAAAAAACTCAACAAACAAGAAAATCCCATCAAAAACTCACTTTTTTGGGGCTGTGAGAGGGTGCAAAGGAGCTAAAAAGTGGAAACCAAAAACAGATCTAGGGTCTCTACTAAAAGTACATTCCTAATTTCAACTTCCTAGCTCATTTTGGTGGGGAGATAGAGAAGGAACAGCTCTTTTTCAAGGTCAAAAAGGGGGAAACACCCTCATACCTCCCCTCTTAATTGACCTACAGAGTTGATTTTAGGATATGTTATACAACTCTTGATTTTCTACCGATTGACTCAAAAAGAAACAATTTTTGTGTTTTTGGCACCTCAGCACCCCCTCCTCCAAAATTGGGCAAAACTGAATTTTCAACCATGTTCATCCCCACTCATATATATCTAATCCGCCGCCAAACTTGGTCGATTCAGCGAATTGGAGCGATTTTGGTCGGTATCAAACGGAGTGAATGATTTTGGTCTTCGTGAAAAAAAATGAAAACCGATTAAAAAACCACATTTTTAGGGCTTTGAGGGGGTACAATGGAGCTAAAAAGTGGAAAACCCTCCGAAAACACATCTAGGGCCTCTACTAAAATTACATACCTAATTTCAACTTCCTAGCTCATTTTGATGGGGAGACAGAGAAGGAACGGCTCTTTTTCAAGGTCAAAAAGGAGGAAACACCCTCATACCTTCCCTCTTAATTGACCTAGAGGGTTGATTTCTGGACATGTTGTACAATTCTAGATTTTCTACCGATTGACTCAAAAAGAAACAATTTTTGTGTTTTTGACACCTCAGCACCCCCTCCCCCAAAATTGGGCAAAACTGAATTTTGAGCCATGGTCATCTCCACTCAAATATATCTAATCCGCCGCCAAACTTGGTCGATTGAGCGAATTGGAGCGATTTTGGTCGGTATCAAGCGGAGTAAATGATTTTAATGTTCGAAAAAAAAATAAATAAAAAAATAAATATCTGACATGATTAAAAATAATCGTCTTAATGGTCTTCTTGGACCCTAAA
This sequence comes from Ferrisia virgata, assembly GCA_900060175.1. NCBI lineage: Eukaryota > Metazoa > Arthropoda > Insecta > Hemiptera > Pseudococcidae > Ferrisia > Ferrisia virgata. The sequence goes on from FIZR01010898.1 coordinate 29,056, forward strand.
ACGGATTTCGTTGATATTCTCCGCACCCTCATTCGCCGTTGGTCGATCGACTGTAATAGCCTGATTTCCATTGACAATATGCCACAGAAAATCAGGCTAAAAAGAAATAATATTTCTACAGTTAAATGACGTCACAATGAAATGTAACGTAAACAAGAGTCGTTGGAAAAAAATGAAAGAAAAATACTCAAAAAACGCTGTTTTAACCCATCGTATACAATATACGTAGGCCTATGATATACTCGTAGGTTAGGTACATCGCTACACTCTTCACAAGAGTCCTCCTTCGCAAATATTTTCCATTTTCAGCACTTCACTACCGTATATAGATAGGTACCTATTTACCCACGAACGAAAAAAAAAAGACCACTTCTGTTCCCATTCAAAATCGCACTCAAAACCGTAATTGTTCAATTCCGGCGGCAATGTAGAGAAGGGGAAAAAAACCATAAGTACCTGGTCGCACAAAACGAGTAGTTTATTTTCAGGTCCAAATGTACTAACGAATTTTACGATTTGTGACCACCACAACAAGTACAATCTCTCCACATACTCTTACGTCAATAGCATGTTAATATTTTGAAAGGACGCTAAACGTTACACCGCGATCACGTTATCAATATCAGTACCGCTGAAACCGTTGTCGCGATAACAAACACAACCAGTACGTAACAATCGTGTACAAGGAAAAAAAAATTTTTACTTTCAACTGACATGAAATCGTATACAAACGCGAGTTTAATTCTAGTAAGCCATGTAAAATGATGGTGATATTTGGTCTTCTTCGTTATGACCGATATGATTTATTTTACCTCTCGTAATAATCCGCAAATTCCCAGGATAGTTGCTGCTAAGTTGAAGACGCAGTTTAAGAATAATAAAATTGGATTTAACGATTGCGGTGTAAAATCACGAATATCAGGTATCTGCATTTTTCTATGTATTTAAATAACATGTCGACTGACTTTTGTATACTTAATTGCTTATAAGTTATAGAGATATTTTCATTACTGGAAGTAATTAGGTATCTCGGTGATGGAATAAAAAATGATAGAAATGCTTACGGAATAGAATTTTCTAAATAATTTCCAGAATTAATAAAAATTATCGTAAATCGCTTAGCAGCCTTTTTCATTTTAGAAAATTCTATTTAAAAAAAGGTACAGTCTAATCAAAAAGAAGCTGTTTTTAAAATTAAAAATTGGGTCATAATAATATAATCGAGCTATTATGAAAGTCAAACAATAAGTACCTAGGTATACCTATTTATTCCAAATAATATCAATTTCGAACAATCAATGATCTATTGATCGAGGTTTTACATCGCGATACAAAAATACAGGCCACTGTATTTTTTGCTGATCAAGAAAAAAAAATCGTTCAAAATGTTAAAAAGTATAATTACGCGGACCAGACAATTAATATCTAAATCGTTTCATGTTTATCAAAAATAAACGAATTATTTGTTGTACCATAATTGGACTTCCTCTCGTACAAAGATAACGCCACCGCGTATAAAAATAGAAGAAATAAAACTGATATAAAACCATACGAAGAAGAAAGTTCAGTATAAATCATCAAATTTTAACTGATTTGTTACTTACGTTTACTTTCAGGTGATCTAAGAATAGTGGACAGATCTTTCAGACATTTGAGATATGCTGAGGTTCGAGACGGATGTTTAATCTTGTACAGATACGTGGGAAATAATAAAATTTGGGATTTTCACATACCATTGTACAATTTGAATATTAATTTGGATTCGCCCAAGTACTATTGTCAGTTCAGTTTATCGAAATTTGGAGAAATCGCTCCTATAGCTACGTTTCAAGTAAGTTCTTATCATTTGTTATAACTTTACCAACGCATTCGTTAGTTACTGACTGAGGAAAACACCGCAAGTTTTTGTACAAATTTTCAACTAGCTGTGAGATGGAGTGTAACAAAAGTAAAGAACAGTGAGGAAGAGAGTTAAAAATATTACATTATTTTAAAAAGAGAAATTACAAAAAACTACCTGTACCGCTTACCACATTATTTAATTAGACAAAACATTGACCTTTTAGTTAGCATTTCCATTATGATTACTTCACCTATTATTCCTCAGTCTATTAATGAGCTCGATTTCTGCGTCATCAAAAGAACGAGTAGAGGTCAATTGCGCGTGTAAACATCATGCTCCCTTGAACGCAATTTTTATAGATTTGGCATTAAACATTTGATGCGGTGTGATTAGGATGAAATTCATCTCACGTGAGGTACCAAAAATGGGTTACGTGAGAAAAAAAAATTCAACAAACGTGAATTTTAGAATAGGTACCTACTACTTAATAGGGAGAGTCGAATTTTGATTTTTTCGAAAATGTGCAAATGGCAAGGTCAAAATACTTACGATATAACCTCAAAATGATGTGGTGAAAATTTCAACTTTCCAACTCGATTTTTAACCTGATTTTCTAAATCATATTGTCAATGAAAACCAGGCTATTGCAGTTCATCGACCAAAGGCGATGCAGAAGAGGGAATACCAACAAAATCCGTTTTGAGGTCTTGTAAGACCATTAAGACAATTTTTGGCCATGTCAGATATTTAATTTAATTTAACTTTTTTTTCTCCCAGCATGAGAATTATTTACTCTGCCCGATATTGACCAAAATCGCTTCAATTCGGTTAATCGGCTCAGTTAGGCGCCGGATGAGATATATACGAGTGAGGATTTGTGGGGAGGGGGCGCTGAGGTGCCTAAAATACAAAAATTGTTTCTTTTTGAATCAATGGATCGAAAATCTAGAACTGTATAACATATCCAAAAATCAACCCCCTAGGTCAATTAGGAGGGGAGATATGAGAGTGTTTTACCTTTTTTGATCTTGAAAAAGAGCTGTTCTTCCTCTATCACCCCACCAAAATGAGCTAGGAAGTTGAAATTTGGTATGTACTTTTAGTAGAAGCCTTAGATGTATCTTTTGAGGGTCTAGACTTTTCAGCCCCATCTCACCCCCTCACAGTCCTAAATATGTGGTTTTTTGGTTGTTTTTTCTGATTTCTAATGTTTGTTCTTCGCATAACTCCCCTCCAAATTGGGCTAGGAAGTTGAAATTAGGTATGTACAATCAGTAAGGACCTTATATATGCCTTTTGGGGATTTTGACTTTTTAATCCCGTTTAACACTTCCTATCCTCAATACTGATTGGAAAAAAACATCGCAAGGTTGAAAAAGCAGCAATTTTTTTTTTAATTTGCAAAATACACTCACAGTTTATAAATTTTTAAAAAATCGATAAAAAATTTTTTGAAATTTTTATTTAAAAAATGGAATTATTGTGCATATTTGAACACAAAATGACCATTGCCGACTAGTTTTCACCATTACCCCTCATTTCAGCAGCTTTCAAAAAATGTCACTTTACGTTTTTTTACCACTTTCTAGAAAACTATGAAAGCAATTTTTTTTGAAAAATTCCTTTTTAAAATAAGATAAGGGGTAATGATGAAAATTTCTTGTTAATGATCATTTTCGTTTCAAATACGTATAATAATTCCATTTTTGAAAAACATATTCAAAAAAATTTTTTATTTTATATTTTTAAAATATTCGAACTTTAAGTGTCATGCTTTTTTCAATAATTGTGAACAAAAATAGTGAATTTTAAAAAACCCCTGAAAAAAGGGAAAATATTGAAAATTTGCCAACAATTACAATTTTAGGTACAAATTTGCGTAATAATACTATTTTTTTTTTAATTTAAAAAAAAAAGTTTTTTCAACGTTTTAAAAATTGTTGAAAATTAACAAACTCTGAATCAGTTTTTTAAATTTAAAAAATTGATTTGGAAAGCTGAAATTTTTTCCACATCATTTTGGGGGTCATTTCGCAAGTATTGTGACTTTGCTGTTTGAAGATTTCCAAAAAAAAAGCAAAATTCAGCTCATACTAGTTTCTTTGGTTTAGGTAGGTGATTTCATATAACATTGTTGTGCACCTCCCTCAAAAAAAATTGAGCCTAAAAACCACCACTTCACCCCTTTTTCTCCTTTCTTGATGGAGTGGAAAAAACATATTATTTTCTTATTAAAAAATTGTCCTGCCTCAGTGGTAAAGAGATTACAGTTGAGAGTTCCGCTTGTTTTTCCCTGTAGAGGCGCTGTTCACTAATTCTGGTTCGACGATCATTGACCACAAGTTATTCTTCCTCTAGATAGAAATCTGGTCATTGGGCAGAAGTTATTCTATTGCTAGACAGATTTCCATAGAAATCTGAAAGAATCTACGTTTGAGATCTTGGCCAATCAGAATTGTGATTAGGTTAAACAGGAATTAGTAAACAGTGCTCCTAACAGAGAAGTCTTTGAGTAACTCTGGACAAAAAATTTCCGCAATCCTTTTACTGCTACATTTGCTGATTTCTATCTTGGTGTTCCAGTATCTGTAGTTTATGATAGGAAATTGAAATCAACCATTATATACAGAAGGTGGGAGGGGTGAGTGTATATAGTGTGTTCAATAGATTCTTACAACTCCCTTCCCCCGGCCAAAATGAAAATTTTTCGTGTTAAAAATGTGAAATTGGCAACTTGTTTCCAGAGACACCAATAGGGGGTGTTGAAAAATGAGCATACATATGTAGAATCAAGTTACCAGCTTCTTATTTTTATCACGAAAAATTCTTATTTTGCGAGGGGGATGCCAGAATCAATCGATCACGCTATATCTAAGCCAGTAAGCCTACTGGCTGAATTTGAGCGATTTTGATCCGTATACATCCAAGTAAATAATTTCAGTCTAGAGGAGGTGGAGTTGAAGAAGAAGGAGAAAAAATATCTTCCATTTCTAAAAATGGTCTTGTTTTCCAAGATCCAAATACAGATTTAGTTAATTCTCCTCTCCTCTTCTAATCCATCTAAGGTCAATATTCTGCGATAACCTAATTTTCTATCTGACCATATTTTCTAGAAAACCATGCGAATCCCACTAAAAAGAAATTCAAACAAATAATCAAGTATAAAAATATTTCAAAAATCAGATTATCCCAAGTTTTCTTCGAATGTGGGATTTCCTTTTCTTTTACATTTTATCATCTGCGTATTTTACATCAATGATGGGTTTTATTAATTATAAATAATTAATTACCTAATAATAAAATTCACTCCAACAAACGTCAATGTTTCTAACAGCAGAGGATAATCTTATATAATCATAATCGGTCATTTTTTTCTTTAAAGGAATGCTCTTGAATATTACGAGTAAAATTGATTACCTTCCTATAAAAAAAAAAAAAAACAACGAATAAATAGGTTTATATTTTGCATATCAAAAACAATGATTACAAAGTGGAAAGAAGCTTTGTTTATATAAATAGCATATAAGAAATCAAAGTATTCTGTTTAAAAACGATTCAATTGAAAAAAAAAATGTATCTATGATCCTATGTTTAAAATGTTAACATACCATCTAAGCCTCGAGCTTACTTAACCTACAATCTACGGAGACCTTTTTCAATAATAAAATAGAAAATATAGGATTTCACCGCGCCGCGACGAACCATGTATAATTACCATACATATTACGTTAATTCTCTCCGACATTCCTGTAGGTAAGTTCCCTTCTAATATTATACGAGAGAGAGACCAAAACAGTAGCGCGAAAAATTCGAGAAATTTCATCAATTATCTCGACAGCAGCTAGCGAGCCACTGGTAGCATGCGAAACAATAGATAAGAGCAGCACGTGATTTGAAAGTCATCGAATGATACACTGTACGTGGTATTTTTTCGATGGCCAGTACTCCAATGTCGAATACCTATTTTAAGCGATTTTTGTCAAACAAACAATACCCTGAGGAGTATCACTTCCTCATTTGGTATGACCGGAAACCTATCGCATCGCAGAACAACTACTACGACGAAGAACGTTGCGCTGAAAAAGTCTCCTATAGATGTGGATTGTATTACAGGTGTATGATGTAGAAAATGATAGAGTTGATGAATTTGAAGTGATCACAATCACCTTTTTGGTATAAGATTATCATCATTAAAAATAGATTTTGCGAAATTAATATATACTCGGGTTGTGTTCGATATGTTTCACGCACCTGGGTAAAGTTCATTATCACTATAAAGAGAAATTGGCAAGGTGAGAGAAAAACTGCAAAATTTCAACCTGACAAATTACCAAGCATTACTCACCTTCTCTCTAAATGTACGAGTATTTGATACAATTTATGATACGAAGAGGACGATAACAACGACTTGAATATGGCGAGACATAAACACGTTTAATGCTGCGATAATATACTATATTTTTGCGCCTATCCACCTAACGTATAATTTGAGAGGCGATCAAAGTTCATAATTACGAGCACGACATAGTACGGTATATGTAATGTACGATGCACGATTGTCTTATTATAACACAGCCAGTATATAAACGTAAAATTTACTTCCTTAAAATTGAAAATAACGGGTGACGCATCGTACATTTTACTTATGTACGCACTCTACGTCTCTACCGTAATATTTATATCGATTTTATTAATGTAATGACGAATCATGATGTAATTTGTAGTAGGTTAGGTTGTATATTACTCATGAATTTATCAAACACGCTAATATTGAAAATTTTTATCACCTACAGGTAGTTAAAGAACAAACGTACAAAAAATGGTTGAAAACATTGGCAGTTGAAGTGATCAGGCAAACACCCTTGAATACATTAAAGTTCATGGATATCCTTTTCATCAACGAATTACTAGAAAAACATTATCAAGCTGATAAAGTTAAACCTAGATCAAAATCGATTGCAGCAGGCATATCGAGTAGTGAACCGATAGCTCGTACGGTTTGCAGATTTAGCAACGATGAAAATAATTCAGCACACGTTCAAACGCGTAACACCAATCCTTTAAACAATTCTAGTCACGGTTTTATCGATACACCGCACAATGATTCACTTCATTGTGATTCTTTCGATAAGCATAATCACTCTAATTACTGCATGGATTCCGGCTATTGTAGTTTGCAGTCTGGATACGCTAAATCAGAAATCTCAGAGCCTGAAACCGGATCTGGCAAACCGTTCGAACTGTTATTTCAAAAATTTCAACCCGATGTAAAATACGCAGCCGGTGACATGACGGACGAATTGGATGCTGGTTATGATCGATCGTCGGTATCAAAAATTAAATTGAATGAAATACGGAGTAAATCAGCAACATTGGATTGCACTTGGTCATTAAAAGATGCAGATCGTAAGTACACCCATGATGAAGAAACATCCAACGATAAAGAAAATCATTTACCAGATATCAGTACCTGTTGTTTTACTAATAAACCGTATCATCCTCGATGGATTATTTCCGATGGTTCTCCGGTATCTCCAAATCTTAGTAATACACGTTTCTTCAACGAAAAGAATCTTAAACGGAATTACAACGGAAATCAGTTGAATGATAGTACAGAATCTTCATCACTTACTTGGCATGGTGCTAGGAATTGTTTGCATTCTATTCCGGACGTGTTGAGAGATCTTCCCGATACGCTTCCACGAACTAAACGCAAATCATCAACATCTTTTAACATATCTGAAGAATTATTACGGACTGAAAATGCAAACGTATTAGTGAAATTAATTACGAAATGTCAAATTGATAAAGAATATGTTCCAGTTCGAGAAAAACGAATTCTATTTGAATCGCTGAGTCGATTCTCATTTAGCGTTGATAACTTGAAAAAACGTATTATGGCTGATAAATCTGAGGAAGAATCCATCACTAAATTTAGATCTTTATTAGATTTAAATAAAAGCCCGGTGCCGGTAAGTGCGATGAGGAGGTATTTCGAAAGTTTTAACGAAAAAGATGAAAAATAATAACTTATTGTAAGAAAGTTAGCAGTTTACGTCATTTTAATTTCAAGTAATTTTTCAGCACTATAAACTTTCTATTTCATTTAATGATAAATTTTATTTATTTTATTTGATCTGACAACTAAAATAAATGAACTTCGTACATTAGAAAAAGTTTAATTTATGATGTTCCTATACTTTATAATTTTTGAAATAGAATCAAGCCAAAATTATACATAATTGATAACGTAACGCCTTTCTTCCGCTTTTAATTCATTAAAATGCAATTATAAATTAAAATTTCATCTGGAATGAAAGTTATATAATTTTTATTGTTAATTTTGTTTTTTTTTCTACAAGAAAAATAATCAATTATATTTTCAGTCTTCTGTCAATTTTATAAGAACCTGATGGTTTCAAAAGAATGTAGATGTTAAACTACTGTACCTAGAGAGCCTGTAAATTGTTAAATTCAATACATGGGATTCTGCCCAGAGAATTAATTCATCAAATCATCCTTTCTCTACACATTTCCTATTATTGAAAACGATTTTGAAAAGAAAACTGTAATATTGTACGTGTATAAATATCCTTGTATACCTATTTATTTAATCATGGTTCCTAATTTTGTAATATTTGTTGTTTTATTTTTTAATTTTATTTATTATATTGGTTTTATTGGATACAATTAATATCCACCTACGATTTACCACAGTTTCATTCTTAATAGAATTCATTGAAAGCGTTTTAAATTTTCTAGATTGCCATTTTTATTGTAATTTTTAAAACACGGATGTGTTATGTACATTTACATCAAAATACATTACACAACAGCTGAATGTTTCTTTTCTTTTCTTTTGTAACATAGTCAACACCCGATGATTTTCACGAACGATGTTTATTTACAAATAAATACGCGTGTTTCGTGAAAACTGTTATTTTTTTGCAATATTTAATGAGGAAAAAGGTTCATAAAAGCTGAGTTACGTTTACTAAACCACAATACATGTAGATAAGGGAACCTTAATCCTAAACCAGATACAAATACCACCGCGTTAGTATGCGTATCAATCTCAGACAAACTGATTGAAAGAATTTACGAAATTCAAAATAAATTTTCTATCACGTGAACTTCGCCGAAATCGCATGGCGGCGGCTAGAAAAAAAAACTGCAATCATCTTATCGATTAATGTGGAAATTAATCGTATTTCTTTATTAGCCGGCATGGTGTGGCGTATTAAATTAAGATTAGGTATCAGTATTTTTAATGAAAGTTCAACTAGACTTCAATGTTGATACCTTCAACTCGTAAACGAGTGCCTACCTAACGAGATCATTTGGAAAATTTTATTCACCTGTTTCATATCTCACTAGCACAACGTAAGAATAATAAATCTCTCCGTACAGAATACTTTACGAACAATTAAACTCGCAATGGTATATAGTAAAATTTACGCAAGTACAAAAGGTCGCGTGTTTTATACGTTTGGCCTGCTTTTCTGCATTAATTTAAATTCCCTTTCTTTTTCACACTATTATAAATAGAAGACCGTCATCGTTACATAATTAATAAAGATGTTTATTGAGTTGTTAATTATTCAGTCGACTTCACGTTCAATTAATGTTCACTCAATTTTTTTCATTGCACCAACAATTGTATTTACTACTGCGAATATTGGTACAAGATAATGTGGTCAAACTGTAAACAAGTTTTGTAAAAATTTCCGTTTTATTGTTGTATAAACATACTGAAATGTTTCGAATTTGTAATAGGTATTGGGAATAATAATGCTTACTATGGTATGTAAGCTGTATCTGGGTACTTCATTCCTGTTTTTTTAACAGGCTTAGGTATGATCGTTTGATATTACTTGGGAAACTTCTCCCAGCCAATAATGTAAATCAGAATTTGACTAAATGTTACATAGTAAATACTATGATTGGAACTAAGTATCTTCGTTTTGAAACTAAACACGATGATAATTAGTCAACATGGCGTAAACTGAAACTAATCAAATTGCCTTACATTAGCAAAATAGGCGACTTATTATGCCGAAAACACTATCGTGGATTTTGCATTGTTGAGCTTACCATAGAAGCCAGGATACATTCAACAACTCCGAAGCCTCTATTAGTACGTTAGTCTCAGGTGATCTGAGTCTCTACTTTTAATTTCATCAACCTTCATGATAGATGACTTGGGACATTCGCTTTAAAACAAATTAATTTAATCACATTACATTTTCTTACACGGGTTAATTATTTTACTGTTGAACATGACGGATTCACCTTATAAATTTGATCTAATACTGTTAAAACTATCACAGTCGAACTCCTGACGAAAAATTATCAATTATGATACTTTACACGACAAAGTTCACTTGAAAATCCACTGATTTAAATACAATTGCATTCCACAAACGTTAATTACAAAAAGAATTATTTCATTATTGAAAATGATGAATTCCCTATTAAAAGTTGATCTAGCATTGTTAAAAATATCAGATTTGAATTTGATTAAAAATTTTTCATTTTGATACCTTACACGACGAATTTGCATAAAAACTGATTAAATCACGTTTAATTCTACAAGCATCAGGTACTTACGAAAAAAATAATTATTTAATTATTAAAAATGTCGATTTTACTGTTCAAAGTTGATCCAGCTTTTATAAAAACACCATTGTTGTATTTCTGATGAAGAATGCTTCATTTTGATACCTTAAACGATAAAATTCGTGTAAAAACCGACTAATTACTCAATTTTATGATTATTATAATCATAAATCAGTGCTGAATAAATTAAAATAAAAATTTACAAAATTACCATATTTTCTACATATAGCACTACTTGGCGAAGAAAAAAAAAATTACTACTTCATACTGATGACCAGTGTGAACCATACAGTGTCTAATTTAGTTGGTGAATGTGAACCAATATTTATTCTCAGTGTAATGAGCATTTCGGATTTCAGGAAATGGCGGGTTAAAAATTGAAAACGAATTCACAAAATTTTACATCTTACGCCAGTTAAATTGCGAGTGTGGAGACATCAGAGTGGCACATCAGTTTAGTCCTTTCCATTGAAATGCAGTTGGAGAACTGGAACAAGATGTTCTCTCTGACCCAAAGTCATCAGGTTAAGGTAAGTCGATCATAAACTCTTCTTTTTCTTAAATCTAATATTAAAATAATTTTCAAGTATTGTTGGTGAACTGTATGTAGCAATTGTCTAATTTCCGTTCGTGTTCAAAAAGTACCAGTTTTCTGTACTGATGAATTCTCGTTGGTTTTTGAAACTAGCTGAAGTGTTTCGCGTTATTCATTTAGATTTAAATGTCACGATATTAAATTAGAAGCTTTACCATATTTCTATTCATTTAATGTTATTCCTTTTAGGAATATTTTCTGGTACGATGAATAGTTGAAGCATGTGAATAAAGTGAGTAGCATTTCGATGAGATTTTCAGTACAAATGAACTTATTCTGGAAAAGCAGTGTGATTCATTCCAAGTGTTATATGAGTAAGTGTATTTTTAATTTACGCTGTACAATTTATTTGATATTAATTATATCTTGCTTTTTGTTCACGCAAATTGTTGTTTTACTAGCAACTGATATGAAAAAAGCGAGTTACTTTTACTAAGTGGAATTGTTTGGTTTTATAATTTATGATGTTAAAATCTAAAGAGCTACTTTTGCCTTTGTCAATCATGGTAAGTTGTAATTCTGTTTTATATCGAACTTTGGATGTTTTAAAAATTACAATATACTCGGTGTTATTTTTAATGTAATTTAATTTTACATCTTTTCATCGAATCGCTACAGTTTAGAACTGTGTTTCATATGTACAGAATTTATTTGCAAATTCAACTTTATCAACAATTTGGTACAAGATTTTTCGTATCTAATAACGAATTCGTTGATATTAAAAGCTGTCTTCCATCAAAACTAGCCGTATTGTATGCTATGGATATATGTGAGTAATATCTAAATTATTGTGAAGTGATTTTTTTTTTCATTTGTGTAATGTTAAGTTTGTTCTTATTCTACAGGTTCACTGAGTGAAGACAATGCTGTGTAATTGTATTTGTTTTTCTGGCTGTGTATTGATATAAAAAGACGTTCACGATTAAGTATTGGAAACATTCTTCTAATTTTTGTCAAGACTGATTGTGTAAGTTTATGTAAGCATTATCATTTTCATTTCAATCCTGTTGGTTTGCAAGATTGCGATATAAAATCATGTATGACAATGGTGCGAGGTTCTTCTCTTCTGCCCACCTAGTATGTATTATGCTTTTCACCACCACCGAATATTGCGTTCAATATTAGGCATGATGAGCACAATTTGCATCAATACAGGTTTGTGAGAAATTACCTAAATATTTTGAACTCTGCGAAGGGTAAGGCACATTTATATTCTCAACAAAAATCAGAAGATTTTGATTTCTGATCAAACAAATTTAAATGCTATCACAATCCTAGGTATGCCTTTGAATTTATTTTTATAAATAGGTTGAATTCTTTTAAAGGTACACATATTTAAAATTTCATGACAAATAACCAAAAAAAACTTTGATAACTCGAATTTTATAAAATGTTACTTGTGGCACTTAGGTTCATTTTAAGTTATAGAGACATTATAAGAATGTCAAAATTTTAATAGTGTATTTCAACATTTAATTCATTTATTTTTTCAATTTTTGTAAAAAAGATGAGCCTAGAGCGAAACTAGTGGCAAAAATCATAGTACAAATTCATTACCTGATCAAAGTGGGTATCCTTGGTAGTGCGCGCGCACCTAAGGCCCGACTTGTTGCATTCCTTTGTTGGCTACTCAAAATATTGGTAAATGCTTTCATTCTTTTTCAAAGTATGGCTTGTTGAATAGTGAAAGCGTGGTGTTTGGCAATTTGAGCTGTACTTTTATGTACGTAATTTATGTTACGTGTGGCATTTTTAATCTGAATTTAAAAATTAATGAAGTGAATATCACGGTTTTTTTTTTCGAATTTATAATTTTAGCTTTGCTAAATCCTGAGTAATCATTTTTTACTTGGAAGTGTGATCCATATCTGGTTTTGGACATTCTACGTTTTCCTGTATAAATTCTTAAACGTATGTTTATTTACAAATTCAGTTTTTTGATCTTTGTTTTGGTTTTATTTCAAATGAAACTTGCCTGAAATTAAATTCTTATGCTGTTTTTAGATATGCTGTTTGCTACCCAAATTAAGGGTAATGTGACTTATGATTATAGTGTGCTTTACTTACATTCCAATTGAATTTCCCATCACCTTGACTCAATATGTATGTGGGTAAGTGTATGACCAACCCTATTTCTTTAATGTTTTTGAAGTGTTTCATTTTATTGCAAATTTTTAATTTCTTAATCTATTCTTTGATGTTCATTTTATGACGAGTTGAATATTTAAATATATTTTTTTGAGAACAACTCTTGTTTACTATTTTAACGAGTTGAACATTTAAATTTTTTTTGTCAATGTTTAAAATATCTTCCTTTTTAATGCAACTTGTGTGTTTAGTATTTTACATATTGCAAAACTTGTAGTATTTATTCACATATTCATCAATCGTGTTGTTTTTCATTTTTACCTTTATCTTTGAATTTAAACAACTGTTAGCTAAACTCGTTAATACCTTTTTCAGATATTCATTCCTTTGTTTGATGTGAATAATCTCAAATTCCATTTCATCGCGTGTTTATTAATGATGGTTAATTACACCAGCGAGATACTGTCAACATGCTTAAATTGTCAAGAAATTATGGAATATTTTTCGTTTCATTAACCAATGTGAGTAGTATTGTAATTCATTTTTGTTGAGTGTTTCTTTGAATAAGTTTGTTCCAATTGTCTGACCTTTTTTTTTTCTTTAATTTTTTATCGGTTAATTGTTTGTAATTGAGTTTTGAATCGAATGCGAGTAATTTTTTCTAAATATCAGACAGTTTCGTTTGAATTCGAATTCTTACCGGAAAAGCTCGTGCAGGAATTCGAGCTTTTTGTTATTTTGCTTTGCTTTATTATAAATTAATTTCTTCTTTTTTTTTTTCAATTCAGCGAAGATTTGAGACGTTATAATTAGCGCGTGTAATATTATTTCTGATGTAGTTATTAAAATATGGGATTTATTGTAAAAAGATTTCTTCGATTGGTAATATTAAATATTTACAAATTTATAATGCGTTTTATTCGAATTTTTCACAACTAAGTGTCGTCATCAACTCTCTTGGCGATGATAGAAACATCACAGTTAATTTCTTGATGAAACATTCTTCAAATGCTTCACTTCGATACCTTACACGATGAAATTCGTGTAAAAATCGACTATTTAATCAATTCTATGATTATTACAATTATTAATCCAGCAATCAACGTTGTTTGAATTGAATTAAAAATTTATATACTGTTAGTGTTGCCTGTCCAAACTACAAAAATCAACCAATCAACACATTCCTTTTTTCTCCAAGGGACATTGCTTACAAAGTTAATAGAGTGCGCTATTGTCGCTATCGGTTACATAGGTTTATTCAGTCTGTGTGAGTCTGTTTCAGTAGACACTATACACTATTTTGGCATGTTCACTCTTTTACCTGCAGAACTTAGAAAGCGTGGTTCGATTGTGTTTTTCATTGTCATTTTTATATTCGTGTTCTAAATATTAAATTCAATTTTATTTTTGCCAATATTTTCTCGTTCACAATTACTATTTTCGTTTTATGGCGTATTTAATAATGGTGAATTACATCAGCAAACTACCATCAATATGACTGAAGAACAGTTGCCATTGAGCAGTCAGCCCTTTGTTACAGTATTGGAATATTTTTCCTTTCATTGTCGAATGTGAGTAGTAATTTTATTTGTTAGTTATCTTTGCTCTCTGGTTTGTTGTTCAGTTCTTTTTTTCGCTCACAATAATTCTTAAGCAGATTGAAGCGATATAGAGGATTATTTCTTTTGATGCAGTTTAGTGTGTTAAGTGTAACTTGTTTATCTTTTATTCATTATGTGGTTTCATTTTTGATGAAAATTTCTCGTTTGTCTTTGTTGATTCAGTTTTATTGCGTGTTTATTAATGATGGTTGAAAACACCAACGAGCTACAACGCAAGTGGCTAAAAATTATTGAACCAGTGATGACGAATGTCTTGTCCAAAAACTGGAGTATTTTTTATTTGATCGACCATGTAAGTACTTAATTAATTTTTACTCGTGTGTTTCATGTTTTTTTTTTACCCCGAGTTATAATCGAATTGATTCTTTTGATGTGGTCGCGAGCATTATTCGTTGATCTTTTCTGCGATTTAGAAGTGTTGCTCATTATTATTTTTGATGAAAATTTCACGCTTTTGTTTCCAGATTAAATTTTATCAAGTGTTTATCAATTGTAAATTACACCAACGAGCTGCCACAAAATTGGGTAAATATTACTTGACTAGCGGAGGCTAACGTCATGTTGGAGAATTGGAATATTTTTCATTTTATGGACTAATGTGAGTATTATTGTTAAATCATCTTTATGCTGTGGCAAGATCACGTTTTTTTTTACCATAATTTAGAAGCAGATCAAATCAGCTTGAATGTAATTCTTTTGATATGATCGCGTGTATTTGTTTTTTTTGCGGTTTAGATGTTATTATGTTGAAAATTTTGCGTTCATCTTTCTAGTTTCTGAATTCCATTTCATCGCGTGTTTATTAATGATGGTTAATTACACCAGCGAGATACTGTCAACATGATTAAATTGTCAAGAAATTATGGAATATTTTTCGTTTCATTAACCAATGTGAGTAGTATTGTAATTTATTTTTATGTGTTTCTTTAAATGTTTTACTATAATTTACAGGCAGCAGGTTGAATTAATTTGAATGTAATTTTTTTAGTAGTGTTTAATACTCGTGTCTTTTTCACGATTTAAAAGTGTTGCTTGATTTTATTTTTGGTGAAAATTTCGCGTTTATGTTTCTAGATTCCATTTCATCTGGTGTTTATTAACGCTGGTCATTTATATCAGCGAAGTACCGCAAAAGTGGCTAAATATTACTCGATTACTGGCAGCTAACAGTATGTTGGAGAATTGAAATATTTTTCGTTTCATTGATCAACGTGAGTACTATTGTTGATTATGGTTTTTTTTTTAACGATAATTTCAAACACATCGAAAAGTTTCGCGTGTGTCTTTTCAGATTCCGTTTCATAGATTCTGTTTTGTTGTAGGTTTAACCATGATTGTAAATGTCACCATCAAGTTACCACCAAGTGGATGAAAATTACTTACCAGTCAAGTGGCTAGCCTCATGTTAGGAAGTTGGAATATTTTTCATTTCATCAACCAATGTGAGTAGTATTGTTGATCACCATTTCACTTGTTTCATAATTACTTTTTTTCAATTTGGGAATTTTGTAGGGTGTAAGGTAATTAGCCAGTAGTTGATAATTTGTCTTTGTGTAGTAGTCATCAGTTTGAACTAAAATATCAATATTATTTTGGATATTATTGATCATTTTTTTGTTTTATTTTACAAAATCAGAATTCAACATTTCTGTTTTTTTGGTAAAAGCATGAATATTTTCTGCCAAGTATTCAAGTTTGTGTTAAATTTGTTTCAAAAATTCTGCAGCTGACATAAGAGGAAAATATTAATAGATTTTTGAGTGCCCAAGTTCTGATAGAGGGGAGAAAAAATAGTTACCAACTACTGGCATAAAAATTGTTGTATTTCACATGTTTAGTTGGTTGAAATTATCAACTACTGGCATATTAATTTTAATTTTTGCATTCGATAGCTTCCGTCTCAAATGTTTTAAAATGAGATAGTGATGTTTTGGGTAGAATATCTTTCATAAGGCAATCAATATGGGTGTTTCGGTTATGAAGAAACTATTTAGAAAATTTTTTGTGTAATCAACTAACTGTAGCCTGGAATAACAAATACGGCATTACATCCAAAAATTGTGCATAATGAGGCCACAAACATCGCTTTTTGTGAATTTCTTGAGGGTGATAAATCTTGTTTTGAATAAAATGAAAGTAAAATCCTGGCATCTTGAGTTTGATATCAAAATTTCTTGAAGAGTGGATCATTTTAAAATATTTCATATGCACCAAGAGATGTTTATTCGCATTTATTTCGTTGCAATTTATTAAGTTGATTTCTTTCAAGATGTTTACATTTCCATTGAAAATTTTTCATTTTTGGGATATTTGTCAACATTATAACAGCCACTCTGATGTTTTTATATTCAACATATGTGGCTAATTTTCATTCTTGAATTATCTGTTTTGAAACTGTAACAACAAAATAGTGAATTTTACTTACACTAATTTAATATAACAACCTGTCTTCCCCAGTGAATAATAATTGGATGTTCACACTGCTTATACATAAGAAAATATTCTCTGTGTTCACAAAATCGTACCCTGGCAGAAGAAACCACATTCATTTATGAATCAACATGGCAAAAAAAGAAATCATCTGTAGAATGAATGCAAAATTTGAAGTATATTCCAATATTTAAACGATTAAGAAGTATGAATTTTTCCAGCAGTACATATGTCAGCTAAATAATTTTTGTAATCTATGAATAATTTTGATTAACAATCTCTACCCACCCTGCCCCCTCGGTTGCGTTACTGTAGTATTTATTCTTTTGTCAAGTTGTGAATAATTTAACCAATGAATAATTATTAATTGATAACTATTCCCCATCCTCTTGATTGCGCCAATGTAGTATTTGTTTTTTTCTCTGCTTCGGCCATTTTAGCAAGATTTTTGGAAAATTTAATTTTTATGAGTATGTTGGGTGAATAATTTTTTCAATTTTTGGGGATTGAAAGTATAAATATTATTAGATAAACGTGTTAAAATAGGAAATTTTTAGGTGAAATTATAGTTTGAGGTGGTGTTTTGCGGTTGCGTGAACCAAGTTGGCACACGTGATCTCAAAACATACCTTTACTTAAGTGTCCCGCCAATGTGGGTATCTGCGTGACCGAGGAGACCTCACCACATTGGTTAGACCCCTAGGTTCTTACAGCCATGGCGCGATGAGTCCCCAGTATCTGGGATAACATGACCACAAGTCAGGGCTTGTATTAACCGAAGGGTGTAGGATGCAGTTGATTGCGTTTGTTGTAGTTACAAGCAAACATTGTAAGTGGCAGGTCATATGTTTAGGGCATTTTGCACACCGGTATGAATGGTGTGGCTTGAGGTGTGTGAATGTTGACAGGTGTGTGCAAATTAAGGGAGTAGGTGGTCTGTCCAGGGTGTCTATAGTCTTTATTTTTTTTTAATTGTGGGGTTAGGGAATTTCAGAGTAAGGCGTGCCATCCGCAGACCGACCTTTTAGAAGGTCCGGGTCTGTCAGAGCTGGTGTTGGTGTATGCTGGCATTCGGCTGGC
>FIZR01010899.1:0-53424 GCA_900060175.1 Ferrisia virgata
AGTTCAACATACCTGTAATGATGTGTTTCATAGATTACGCCAAAGCCTTTGACTGCGTTTAACTGGAAAAAGCTCTTCTAAGTTCTAAGAGAAATGAGAGTCCCTGGTCATATAGTAGATTTGGTGGAGTCCCTATAAGAGTTCAATTCTATGATGGTGAGAGTTGATGCTGAAGAATCTGAAGCTTTTCAAGTGGAGCAGGGGATGCATCAAGGATGTATATTATCCGCGCAGTGATTCAACATCTATGGTGAGCATATAATTCGCGAGACTCTTGAATATTGGACTGGTGATATTTTTATTAGAGGAAGAAGAATCTCTAATCTGCGATATGCAGATGATACCACCTTGATTGTTGCGGATGAAGAAGAAGTGGCGGAGCTCGTCAACCTGGTGATGATAGCCAGAGAAAAACTTAGGACTTCGTATTGATGCATCGAAAACAAAAGTCATGGTGGTGGATCGGGCCAAGTGTCTTCCAGTTTCTACAACTGTGAGCGAATACGAAAAGGCCAACACTTTAGTATATTTACGATCCATCATCGAGGCAGATGAAGGCTCGTTGACAGAAGTACGGCGCCGAATCGCTCTGAGCAAATCAGCTAACCAAACTATGTAATGCCACAAGTAATAACAAAATCTCCAAAAAGACAAGGAAGAGAATTATTCAATCTCTTGTTTTCTGTTTTCCTATATGGTGCGGAAACATGTAAAAGAAAAATCGATCCCTTTGAGACGTGGGTCTGGCGAATGATGCTGAGGATACCCTGGACAGTGCGACGAACCAATATTTCAATCGTCAATGGAGGATCTCTGATCAGGCGGTCTGACATCATCAAAGTGAGAATGGGCTCTGTGGTAAGAGCTGCTTCATAGGCACAGAATCGTGATAGATGGCGCGCTCTTTTAGGTGCAATACAGTGGTAAGCTTATGAGACCTACTGATGATGTATTAAAACTGTCAATTACCAAGCATAAGACTGAGGCGATAATATTTTACTTTTCAAATTTTTCAATCACATCACTTGAAAGAGAGAAATCTCAACTGTTTAATCTTTTGATTTGAAGGAGGCGAAAAAAAGAAAAAAATGAATCATGACGGATTGAACAAAATAAGATAACTCACTTATCTTCCCCTTTTCCTACTCCTTACGATATTAAAAGCTCAGTACTCACCTGAAACAAAGAAAATACATTGTTAATTAATATCAGCACATTTTTGAATACCAACGTCAACTATTAACAATATTCAATTTAGAAGACTTCATATTAGTGGTAAATATTTGTGGTTACAATGGTAAGAAAATGATCCTTTCCAGTTCTGATTAGTTGGAAAGTTGATTTGTCATTTCCACAACCAAAACAGCAAAAGAAAATCGCATTTTCCGAACGTTGATACCCGCAGATATATTACAATTGGATAAATTTTTCAACAATGAAACGAATATTCAAATTCAAAACGTCGAGATAATTTATCAAATAATTATCTATGAATGACACCATCAATAATCCGTAAAAAATGTACTTCATTCAGCTATGATTTTGATTTTTCGTCTTTCCTTTATCGCTAATACTTCTTACAATAATTCAATCGATAAAAAGCATTCTTCAATTTTACTAGCCTGCTTCCATTTCCAGGAAAATTCGCTCAACACAGAAACCCAAACTCAAGCAACAATCACGAATATCTTCGATTTTCTGAATCCGAATGACGAAACAAACGTTATACTAGTGCCACATCATCACGAATAACTTATCCACATTTACTTAATTACATATTTCGAATAGATATTTTTAGACAACCTTGAATTTAAAAATAATAAGAAAAAAAAAAACTTTTTCCATCTTCATCAATTACGGTTTAAAAAGTTGGTCTTTTCTGTTTCCATATTATTAATAATATTTCGCGAGGTTTGAAAATAAAAGTCGCCCTTCACGCATATCCTTCAGACCGCCTCTGCTTATCTTATTATCTTCTTAATTAAAAATAAATGACGTTCTCTTTGTTTTGCAAATGAAATCTCGCTGCGAATATCTTTAATTGAAACGATGAAGTTTGCGAACAACTTTCACCATCTCTTTGCTTCATCTTCAGCCTATGTACGCGGCTAAAAATTTATAAGGTATTGTAATTATATTCGTTTTTCTTCGAATTTGAATTCTATATTGTTAGGCTTTGTTTTCCTAAATTGCCAAAGTATACTATAAAGGTGACTTTATTTTCATCTTATACCGTGCTTACCTAATACTTATATACTATTCGTCAAAATTGTATGTTCACCTCTTATACCTATTCAGATCCCTAAACCTGGCATTTACACGACTAATGAATATGCTATCTTTATTATTTCAAGAGCCTTAAAGAACTTTTTTCACATTGCGATGATGACAATAACAATACTCACCTCCTTGTTATGAGTATTTTTTTGAGAACATTTATTTAACAATTAACACCCGTAGTTCAGTCATTCTAGGTAATAATATGGAAAAAAATTACCGTCAAAGATACAGACAACATACTAAAAGTCCCATCGATAAAGATAGAGCACGATCCGCAGAGGGGTCAAGACCTCTAAAAAAATCAATTTTTTCGCTACTTCTCAGTAAATACAAATTTTAACGTTACAAAAGTTACATAAGAAATTGAAGTTTACTCAGTTCGCTACACCTTTCCCTCTAGAAATTTTTTTATTGGTATGATAGGGCGTTGGGGGTGAGCCCTCAAAAAAGTATGCTTTTTAGGTCACAGTATAAATTGCGATAAAATGTGACGAAATTTCATGTTACGAATTGTACTAAGCATAAATGGTAATTTTCCTCATCCCATATTACAACTTCACCCCCTCCCCCATTACACCTTTTTTTTCACTATTTTTCCTCAGAAACCAGGACAAAAACTCAAAAAAATCAAAAAATGAGAAAGCTCGATCAAAAACCCACTTCTTTGGGGCTGTGAGGGGGTGCAATGGAGCTAAAAAGTCGGAACCCTTAAAAGGCACGTCTAGAGCTCCAACTGAATGCACATACAAAACAGCCCTTTTACAGGGTCAAAGAGGGGTAAAACCCCTATATCACTCCTCCTGATTGACTTGGGAAGTAGATTTTTGGATATGTTTTGGATTTCTATCAATTGGTCCAAAGAGAAGCTATCTTCGCGTTTCTGGACCCTCAGCCCAACTCCTCCAAAATGGGGCCAAACTAAATTTTGACCCAAAATCATCCTCACTCAGTTATAACTAATCCGCCACCAAACTGAGTCGATGGACCGAATTGGAGCTATTTTGGACAGTATCAAGTGGAGTAGGTGATTTTAACGTTCAGGGAAAAAAATAAAATAAAAAAATATAAATATCTGAAATGGCTCAAAATTGTCTGAATGGTCTTTTAGTGCCCCAAAACGGATTTTGTTGATATCCCCTCTCCCCTCATCCGCCGTTGGTCGATGGGCCGCAATAGCTTGGGTTTCATTGACAACATGACATAGAAAATCAGGCTAAAAATTATAAATACAAGTACGTTGGTCATAAAGTCATGATGAATTCAGTATTCACCTCGTACAAGACAGGCATCTCTTGCTTCTTCACAAAAAATTGTAGTATATGAATACATATAGCACACTGCCATCTTCTTTACCTCCCACCCAACGCCTAACCCTCCCTGCCTCAACCACATCTCTTACCTCTCTATCCCTTCTCACAACCCAT
The DNA here is from genome assembly GCA_900060175.1 of Ferrisia virgata. Taxonomy (NCBI): domain Eukaryota; kingdom Metazoa; phylum Arthropoda; class Insecta; order Hemiptera; family Pseudococcidae; genus Ferrisia; species Ferrisia virgata. The sequence continues at coordinate 3,705 of FIZR01010899.1, forward strand.
CGCACTGCTCTTTACAACCCACACCCTAGTACATTGTCCCACACCTCCGCCTCCCTTACCACCTTTCTTCCTCCCGTTCTCTGGCTTAATCTACTTTTAGTTCCGTCAACTTTCTCCTCCCCTCCTCTCCTCATTCCGATAACTAGGCAAACATTTGGTAACCACTGCTGCAACTACTCAGTAAAACCTACCTTACATACCCAATAGTGACCCTCCTTAGGTTAGGTTTCATCAAGTAGTTGTCAACATGGAGGAACGAGGAGGAGGGGGATGGGGGTGACGGAAAGGGTGCGTGGTGTAATTTCTAATTGCATAATTTAACTTGCATTGCCTGGTTTCTGAGGGAAAATATTGAAAAAAAAACGACATATGGATGGGGGAGAGGGGGAAGGTGTAATATGGTTGAGGAAAATTGATATTTCTGAAGAAAATTACCATTTATACTTAGTACAATTCGTAAGGTGAAATTTCGTCACATTTCATCGCAATTTATGCTGTGATACAGAAAATACCCTTTTTTGATGGCTCACTCCAGCCGCCCCTATCATACCTACATAAAAATTTCATTGAAGCAAAGTTGTTGGAAACTGAGTCTACTTCAAATTCTGATATAACTTTAGTCGCGTTAAAACTGATTTTTACAGAAATGCTGCGAAAACATTTATTTCTTGATGGTCTTGACACCTCTATGGATTGCGTTCTACCCCTATCGATGGAGACTTTTTAGCATGTTGTTTGTGCACAATGTGCACATCTACCGGACATATGTGTATTCCACGAAAGAAATATTTGATGGGAATTTTTTTCGTATTAGCGTTTTTTTTTTTAATCAAGAATGATTCGACTAGCAGGCAGATGTACGAATTAAGATAAGTCCACATGTTGCATCATGCAGCGGTACATTTTCAGCTTTACATTATAAAAGAAATTCAAAATTCAACGCGTATATTTTTCTAAGCAACTTTGAATGGTAGTTATTTACATACGGCGAAGAAAAAAATTCTTCACAAGTCACTCGGCGCTTTCGCTATACGTACAGTAGACCTACGAATAGTACAATTGAATCATAAGCAAATATGGAAACTCATTGTTGAAGTATACATCTGTCAATCGTAACATAAAACATCTTTCTCGAGTAGGTAAGGTACCTACATAGATATTTTTATACACTTACAAACGTGTACCAGTAAGTAAGAAGTACGTCGAACCAAACCAATGAGAAATTATAAAATTGTATAACAAATTCTTTTCCAAAGTAAAAAGTTATGTAAAAGCTTCGTCGACCATTTAAAAGGTCTTGGAAAAATTTTCTTAAAAAGGAAATATCGAAACGTTATCGAGCACCTACGCAAAAACCGACTCGGCTCATATTAAAAAGAGCGAAACGAAAGGGAAACTCTGGCTCAATTTTCATCTGCTTTTTAAAACCGATTTAACATAGGCGTCGAATAAAGAAACGAATAAGTTCTTTTTCGGATGAAAGAAAGTTGATTTTTACCGATCGGTACGCGTTTAACTACGTAGAAATGGTTCTTTACTTGATGGAGAAACACCTGCAATACATCAAGTTTGGCGTTTACGTTAAATAAGTTGCCTATTCGCGGCACCGCCGGCGCCAATAACGTTCGCAAATCAGACGTTCCATTAGGCAATTTATTTAACGTACGTGTACAGAGCGCGTACCACGGTAGCCTAGATACAACGAGTGTACCAACAACATTACTTATACCATAAAATCCTTCTTTCTTTTTCCTTTTTTTCTTTCACCTCCGCGACCTATCTCAATTCGCTGTTTCATTTTCGCTTTACAAATTGCATTCGTAGGTATGCTACTCGGTACGTATTATAAAAGTATCGCGTATTTCGAGCATCTACCTACGGACCCTAACTACCTATCCACCTAGAACATACAATCTATAAGAACGAGCTAGCAAAGTATACGTAGAGGAAAAAAAAAATTAATTTTTCGTTATCCGGTACGGCGACTTAGGAAAAGGCACGTTATCGAAATTCGAGCTCGACTCTTTTTCTTTATTTGCACAGTCGCGATACCGAAGTGGCGCGACGCGGCGTAAGACTCGAAGCACCGCTCGAATATAGATTGTGGCTTTTTTATCTCTTTCAAAATAAAAACCGATACAGCCGTCGGCAAAAAACTCATAAATATTCGATAAAATTATTCCGCGAATGTTCTTTTACCAAGATTTCGATACAACAAGTCGAATTTTCGAGCTGCGGTATCGTCGTCGTTGTCGTCTTCATCTTTTCCATCGAATCCTTGTACACCGAAAACGCCTACAAAGTAATATTATATTAAGTTTGTTTACACGTTGCGATTGTTTTCGCAGAGGTATGCTGGTTTATACTTTATACCGGCTTTGGTACAGCACGCTGATTTTCTGCTCGTGCTAAAACCAGCAATGAAAAAGAGGATGTTATATTTGCATGTTAAATCTGTACCCCTTCTCTCTACTCTTTTTCCATATATTTTTTCTTCAAGTAGCGTACAACGTTACGTGAGAAATCTACATGTAACATCGTGTTCTCATTCTTTATTCGTAGGTACGTATGTGGGAAATATATCAACAATCTATCAGACAAATACCTTTTTATACAAATAATTTTCCTTCATATATTATTTTTTCGCAGCGCGATAAAATGCAAATTTTATTATTTATACTTCAAGTTTCAAGTTTCAACAATTACCCGGTGAAATTTTCAGCATAAATATTTAACAAATTGATTTCGATACTAATATTTGTTTAAGCATGTTGGATACTTTTTAATAACTATTTTTATAATTATTCTTTAGCTAAGACTAACACTATTTACTACATTCAATGAGCTCTGCTTATCATAACAAAAATGTGAACAATATGTTACGAACAAATTAAATTGCTAGAAATTTGCTCGATACTAAATTTCTAGCAATCTGATTGGTTTATAATACTTACACCCCTTTGCAAGCCAAGAGTTAAACATCGAAAATGTTCGAAATATTACTGAAATTCAAAAAAGTAAAATTCACAATATAGCCCTAGAATTTAATAATAAATACTTTGGTTTTAAGGATTTTTAGGGTTTTGAGAGGATTTTAGATGGCTGCCACCCCCACGTTTTGAGGTCTTTGGGTAGTTAGATATTTGGTCGATCCTAATTTTCAACAGATTTTTGTGATTTTTGATCTATTTTCTTCATTTTTCATCCATTTTTGTTAATGGATAATTATTTCAAATAAAAACGTGAATTTTTGAATGGATTTTGGTCAAGTTAGATTCCGATTCTGGTGGTTTTCAAGGTTCTTTCACGCATATCTTTGTCTCCTCTCCCTCCCCTATCCTCCAAATGAGCCTAGAAGATGGAAATTTGGTGTGTAGATGTGGTAGAGGTCCTAAATGTCTCTTGTGGGTTTATTCAACGTTTCAGCTCCATTGAAATCTTTAACAGCGTTAAAAATGTAGTTTTTTTGATGGTTCCGTCTTCTGAATTGAGGTAGGAAGTTGAAATTTGGCATTTAATTTTAGTAAAGGGTCCTAAATATACGTTTTAGAGACCGTTTCAATTATTCACTTCAGTATTGTCAATTTCTACCCTTATAACTAATACAAAATAGAATCGCAGAGAGTTGTTCTTTTTTTATTCCTTAAATGGAACGATTCATGTAAGTGCAATATTCAGTGAAAATTAGACTGAATAGGCAATATATTGCGATGATTTTTAATTTGATGATAAAATATACCGGGTGTTCCGCATCACGTTAACTACTCTTAAGGTAGAGATAGCTCAACTCATGAGACATGCATGTAGAATAAATAGACTATCCTAAACACTGAAGGTGCTGATATTTGCTACTTTAAAAAACTTTCATTCGTGGAACAAAAATTAATCAATATGAAAATTTGCTGATAGCGCTGATAAGTACAGAGTTCCCAGGATATCCGGCGAGAGGATGTCAACACTCGAAATTTTTATATAACCGGGTATCGCCAAAAAAACATGTCAAATGAATAGGTTGCCTATCTTGAAAATTTAAGAGGCAAATGAGCGATATGATGCGACAATTTAAATAAAACGAGACGAACTCTTTGAATAATAACTTTGTATTTTAACTTTAAATGTTAAGAAATTAACAAAGCTAATTGATCGAACTTGAGATAAATTCCCAATGATCTGTTACCCCATTTTCCGAATCTTTGCATCCGATGCAAATATTGAGGAAGAAGTGTATGGGTACATTCTACAGCAACTTTAAAGTAAGGTGAGGAACTGTAAAATTCTGTCATAACAGTGTTTAAAAAAGATAATGATCGAAGTGAATTTTATGGAACACTGAGCAACTTTAGTCATGTTCATCATTTGACTAACTTCGAAGTTGATGGAGTGATTTTAACAAGTTGGCCAACGTAAAATTTTGTTAAAAAATAATGATAGATATGGGTAATACATAAAAAGTTGAACAAATATTGTATTTTTTTTTTCAATATAAAAAATTGAAGAGCACTTTTTTTTCTAATAATTATCTTTTTATTTCCAAATAATTTTAATATAGCTCCTTCAATTTTTGTGTTACGCGAAAAGTAAAGGGAACAAAAATTGTTTAACTTTTTTAAAAAATTCATTTACCCTTTCAATTTTTAGAACAAACAACTTCCAACTTCATCATTGAACATGTTTTTTTGCTGAACTCGGTTACATCCCAATTTCAAGTCTCGACGTCCTTTAACCCGGACACCCTATATACAATATGCATGTACATAGGGGTATATATATGTCGTGTAAAACTTAAAAAAGCGAGTGTGGCGGTTCGTAAAATGTAACGATATAAGTAACCCCCCCCCCCCCAGGTGGATAATAAAACCTTTTCAGTTATGATGGTTCTTAAAAATATAACTCCGCTGCAATTCGCTCAATTTGCTACTTGAATTATTTTTAAAAAAATTATTCGTCTAGATTATGTTTCAGAAAAATTTTAAAAACGAAAACATCAATTTTTGGGCTATCTTGGATATTTGATATCGAATATCGTACTTATTCGAAATTTTTATGATCTTCAAGCACGCAGAATTGTTTTAGTTATCATTCATATCCAAAAAAAAAATTCAAATTCGATTGACGGAACTGGAATTATTTAAAATTCACGAAAAGGGGTGGATCCTGGAAGTTGGGGAAAGAGGTTTTGGAAAGTGATATATTACCTATAACTACCAATTTTCTTGCTTCAAGCATCATTCAAACGATACGTTTCATTTACAATCGTATTCTTCATTTTTGCTCAAAAACTAGAATTTGATACCTTTTTTGACCAATGTTTTTGGAATATTGCCGACTAAGGGAGTATTTTTTTCAAAATTTTTATCGTTACAAAAAAAACGCTCGCGATGATTACAACCGACATCAGCTAAACACAAGCGATGCGTTTACTTCACACAGTTCACTGTACAATATGAGTAAGTAAATCGTCTCAGAAATGTTCATGTCGTAGGTATCATCAGTCGAAAGTATTCTCTTGTTGAGAGATTAAACGATAAAATTTCCTCAAAATCCGGCCACACGCTACGTTAAATTCCTTTAGGCGAAATACGTTGCATAAGTCTCAAGTCAGGTACAACACGAGAATGTCTTTTTTGGAGTAAGTATTTGAAACCGAAAGAGGAGACTTCGGCCTCGTACACAGCGAGTATGTTTTCAAAAAAGGACTAAATCCATTCCACTATAACCGCATCTAAAGCAATAAACTTATCAACAGCGATTTTGGTAAAATGTACAAAGGGTTGAAAATTCGGCAAAAAGTGCTACGCTACCCCTCTCGGCCTCGTATCGGCGTGTACGCTTTCACTACCTATATAAACTGTATTATAAGTAAAGGGGTTAAAGTGGCGCTGGACATTCTCTGCCCGTTACGATACTATTCACCTCGTACAGCCACCCAGTTCGGAGCTTATTTCTTCTTTGTGCACGCCTCAAAATACACACAACGCATTAAAATAATGAGATCTCGTAACTGCCGTACATTTTTCTCGCATTGTAAATTTTTAATTAAAATCTCACGCCGGTAAGTTTTTCACAGAGCCGGAGCCCGCAAATATACCTGCGCCAAAGAAAGGAATAAATTTATCTCGGCGGCGCCCGTTTTAGCACGCTTTTTAACCCGGCCAAAATATATGGTTTAATTTAACGAACAATTTCCAGAGACATTTTTTACACGCAAAAAAACACGCCTCAACAATAAAAAGCCCGCCGCCCCGGTCGTCGTCGTCGTTGTCGTCGTCGTCACCTCCACCGGAATCGAAACAGGTCCGCCGTCGTAGGTGAACTGAACTAAACTATAAGTATTCTCTCAAACGATGGCGTGGTGTTCTCTTAGTTAACACTCGTTAAATTTTTAAATTAACTCGGTATAATCCGGCGAGAAACAGCGCGTTACGAAGTGATTAAACTTCTAAAATAATAGCGTCTCATAATTCAACTCAGCTTCTCGCTAATTGTTGTAGCAGCGGTCTCACGTATGAACAATCTACTCGAACCGATCTCCAGCCAGCTCGCCCCGTTGTGTCTATTTTGAAGAAAAATATTTCGGGCTATGATTTTTTTAAAACCCGGACATTATTCTTCGTCGAAGGTTCAACGTTTATACTGCGCTTCGTATATTACAGGCTTTGTGTATTACGCGCGTACTACTATTTCGTATATGAAACGAGACTCCGCATTCAGCGAACAAATTCCATCCCTGCACGGTTTCTCATCGCTGCCTCGTCTTATGCGAAACATATTATCTATGAAAGCAACATTAACGGCCAGCTTTTCCCTAATCAATCAGCCAGAGTATCGTAAAAGTTAGCAAAAGGGTTATCGTGTCAATCAATTTGTAAAACAAGATTGATTTTTCTATACGCACAAACAATATGGTATATCGTATACAGGGTGATTCAGAAAGCACATAGCTCCTGCGAGTCAATACATAGATAATTTGTGTCACAGCTGCGACGTAATGGTGGTTGGAAATACACACACGCATGTCCATAAGCTTACACAGTATCGTTTTCATTTCATTAAAGATTACATACCGTATTATCGCTTGCGTACGGTAGTACACTCGAAAGAAAGGGTAAAATTACACCCTCTCCTTTAGGTTGAGCAGCCAAAAGAGAAAACGCATCGGTTTTTTCATCCTATTTTCAGCGAAATTGTAAAATGGTGCGAATTGAAAAAAAGTATAGTTAAATCTGTGGTAAGAAAGGCGAGGGGGGTGCGCGATGCAACAGAGCTAAAAAATCAGCATCACCAAAACCCTCATCTACAACCTATACTGAATGTACATACCCAATTTCAAATTTATAACTCAATTTGGAGAAGAGTTCTGCGAGGAGCAAACTCAAAAAAAGCGGAAAATCGACTACAAAATCTACATCTTCGGGGCTGTGAGGGGATGCAATGAGGCTGAAAAGTCGAGATCACCAAAAGGCACATTTCAAACCTTTACTTAACATACATACCAAATTTCAGCTTCCTAGCTCAATTCGGAGAAGAGGTATAGGGGAAGAACAGTCCTTTTAAAAGGCAAAAAAAGGGAAAAACTCTCACATCTCCCCTCCTAACTGAGCTAGGAAGCTGATTTCTGTCAACCTTGCATTGTTTACCGATTGGCTCAAAAAAGAACAATTTTTGTGATTTCAGCCCCTCAGAACCCCTTTCCCCACATTTATGCACAAGTGAATTTTGACTTGAGGTCACACCCACTCTAGGATATAAATCCTCTATCAATTGAAGCCTATTTCCCAAATTTTATCGATTTCGGGTCGGTATCGAGCTGGGCAAATAATTTTTGGTTTCGAAAGGTTGGGAGGGGAGAAGGGGATTAAAAAATAAAAATAAATACCTAACATGACCACAAATGTTTGTAGAGGTCTTCTAGGACATCGGACCTCAGGACCCCCAAAACGGATTTTGTTGATATTTCCCCTTTCAACCAACATACATCGATGAACTGTAATAGCCTGATTTTCAATGACAATATGACATAGAAAATCAGCCTTAAGTTAAGTAAAATTAAAAATTGAAAATGATTATTTTCAAAAGCTTTTTCCTTTTATTTTCAGATAGCTTTAGAGGAAGATCATTAAATTGATAAATTTAACACGTTGATCAAAGCTAAATTTACACTATTTGAAATTTTTGTACTTTTTTCTCAAAAGTTTTAAAAAATTTTAAGGCTTCTTTTGCACTGTAAGAATATGGTTGCACAAAAGAGGGTGGAGTGGGAAAAAACATATTACAAATTTGGAAACCGAAGTTATGAAGGTGCATGACATCGAGTTGAAAACTCAACGCAAACAATGCGCTCTTAATTCAAGAATGAAGAGGAGGAAATGGCGGAGCTATTGGTTCTGAAATGAAGATCATCAAGATTATGAACCCAGACTGCAGCCAGAAAACGCTTAAAAACTATTTTAAACTGCAACCAGAACTAAAGCTAGAACCAGAACCAAAACCAAAACCAGAACCTAACTACCTGAAAAAAAAAACAGAACAAATATTGGCTCTAGTTCTAGTCCCAGTTCACCACTGTAGTTTTTTTAAATTTGCTTTTCAATTTTTTTTTTTTTGTACCAACTAAATTAGTCAAGATGAAAATACTTGTTTGTTTATTGAAAAATCTCAAAAAAATAAAGGATAACTTTCACATTAGTAAAAGGAGCCAAGAAAAAAATCTTGTTTCTCTTCAGACTCAAAGACTCACTTCAGCTTCAATTACAATAATGTTACAATACTTCATCTTTATTCACTTATTTCTTCAAAAAAATTTCAAATTTTTCAAAATTCATAACAACTCACTTCCCCTTCAACTTCAAAACTAATAACCACTATGCTCGCTACTTACTTTTCAGCATTTTTTTACACATACAAAAGATGTATTCTTCTGCCAAACAAGTGGGCTTCAGATCAGGGACCCTCACCAAGAAACCCAGATATACAAAAAAAAAATTACTAAAAATACAAACCCTCTAATTGCGCTTCAAATTTCACCAGTTTTTTTTCAAATTCGAGTAGTTTTTAAGTTATTTTTAATTTCTATACCAGGATTGAAACAGAATCAAACCCAGAATCAGAACCAGACCCAAAGCTTTGGAACCGGAACTAAGATTGGGACCAGTAAAAAAAATGCCAGAACCAAAATTAGTTTGGTTTTACAGCTCTCAAGTTATTATTTGAAAAAACTGTGCTTTTCGCTATTCTTCTTCTTAAAAATGGCGGGAGACCGTGGTGAAAAAGCTAAAAAGGTACTATTTTAGTTTCTGCTTCTTTCAAGCCCAACAAGAGTACGATTCGAGATCAATTTTGCCCTTCCATCAGATAACTGAAAAATTAAAATTTTCAAGAAAATAAATAGGTAACCGCTTCTTTTACATCACAGACATAATCCAAAAATTTGTTCAGCTCAAAGACGTAGATTTGAGTCGAAATAGGTACTAGTTTTGCATAGTAATGCAGCCCATCTAATCATTTAACGATATAGGTTAAAATTATTGCCCTTTTTAAAAGCAAACTTTTCAAACGTGATATTTTAACGTTAGTGCCGAAATTGTATGCACTATCTGGCAGAGACCCAAAGCAAGACCATCTGTTTGTAGGAAGAGAATGCAGTAAAAAAAAGTAATTTTGGGACAAAATTTTGCTTCCTAGAATAATTTAATATTATTTCGTTACTTTGGAAAACTCCAATGCAAATGATTTACAATTTTTTTCATACTTTTGAAAGCCATAAATAAAAAGAAAACTACTGGTATCCATGTCATTCCAACATCTATACACTGAAACACCAAGATTACTTATTGGTGGACACAGGCATCCGGGGATTTGGTACATAATTACGAACATGTATTCCGTCACAAAGCACTGATGACCCCGAAAATTTGTCCAGCAATTTGATTATATGGCTTCAACTGACCTCTACCAATGAAAGTTGATAATTATTTTTTATCAACAAATAATGACTACAATAACAACAATTGTGAACTATCTGATGTCACATCAGCTGATCAACGTCAAACCATCATAACTTTTGAAAATCTGAACCAATCATATTGCAAGAAAAAATATTTAAAAAATGTTACTAGTAAAATCTATTTTAAAAGCTAAAAAAAGTAATTTTCGAAACGAAATATCAGCGATTATTTCCGGTAATCCGCTTTCCGCTGGGACCTGCAGAAGGCCTTCTTGGTGTTTTAGCATCTGTATTCCGACCGTTACTAATTTTCCAAAATAGTCTCTCGTCTTCACTAAATGCAAATATAACCTTGAAGAGAAATGTAACCTTCTAAATAGACAAAACTTTGAAAACCCCAACATTTTAGCCCCTTCAATCAACCGAGTTTGCAAATAACACACGTGTACGTAACACGAGTTGCACATATACGGTCTCGAAGGCACCGAATACTTTTCGAATCACCCTGTATAACAACAAATACGCATACGTCGCGTCGTTCATATTTGCCATCATCGTCGTTTCAATGGTATCCTTAACGCGTACACTTTCCTCACCGCATCGTCGTTTACTTTACTCGTCACGATCCGTAGAAACGCCATCCACTGCAGCCAAACGAGCGCGCTTACCTAAATCGTTCTAACTACTTCGAAAATCGCCCTGAATAAGCTTTGAAATCCATTTAAAAGTGCTTTAAAGTTGACAGCTCGAGTATATCATTCGTTTTTAAGGTTATATACTTTGCTGCCGACATTCGAGACGGATGTTCGATGGAATTTTCGTATCGTTCTTTTCTATTAAGACCGTCTTCGAAGATCGTCGTTTGTCGTATACGTACGTAGTATATTTGACGTGTGCCGGTGCTTTTTTTTCTTTTTTAATTTTGTCCCTCTTATTGATGACTGCAATTAAAAAGCTGTATGAAATTTTCCGCTAACCAAACCGCACTATCGCATAATCCTTTTACTTATATCTGTTTTAAAAACCTCGCGACAAATTTAGAAAAAAAAAAGGAAAGAAGAGAAAGAGAGAAGGAGAGGGAAATGTTACACCGAAGATTTCTACAACGGATAAAAAAAATCTCACCGAAATACCATAAAATCTCCGTACTTAATGAAATTACACTTCAAATTCGCGTTATCTTTTATACATTTTTTATTCTCGCTTTCTCTTTCCTTTTTTTTTTCTTTTTTTTTTCCCTACATAATCTCCCGCTTAATTCGTCTTCTCCTACAATGTGAAGTAAGCAGATACTCTAATGGTAAATCCGTTAGCGTGTGGTAAGCATTATACATATGCCGGTTTTACTGGTCCGGGATTAATTTATTTTACCAAATAATTAAAATGTTTAAAGGTCTACTTCACGTATAACTAAATTAAGCTGGTCAGCCCGAGGCAAGGCTTCAACTTATATACGTCATAAAAGTATAACAAAATAGATTAAATCCTTTCCACTTTTTTATATACTTAGCACAGAGCGACATTTTAACGACGCGGTTAATTGGCTTCTCTTTTTAAACTTTTCTAGCGCGTTGTTGGTAAGCTTTTTTTTTTTTTTATCCGCATCTTGTTTTTACGCTGGCATCTTTTCCTCTCCTTCTCGTCGCTGTGGCTCGCAACGTACATTCGCGAGAAAAGGTAAAACAGAAACCCAGCACACTACATTGTCGTTTCACCGAGGTATGAATTAATTTTCGTACAAACTGAGTTAATTACATTCTACGCGTTAAAAACTCGCTCCCGAATACCAGAAAAATCAGCCTCGTAAAAAGGAACCAACACACGTACATACACACACACACACACAAACAGGCGAAAAAAAAAGAAAAAAAACTATTAACATTTTAGTGACAGCGATAAATTGCGTAAGGTTTAAAATTCTTAGTGACGATTGGAGCGGTGTACATCACCATTTTAGTATCGTGGTACTGGATGCCTTGGCTTTAGGTGCTTCTTATTTCCATGTTTTGGCTTTCTCTTTTTCTCGTCCTTTTTCTAGTGCGTACGCTGAACATCGAGGAAAACAGGAAATTGCTTCGTTGAAAATTCAATTCGTACAAAAATTCCCGAGTAGTGGAAAGATTTCTACACGGCTCGAACAACTTTTGTATACGTCAAGTAGCTCCAAGCTCGAAATTTAACGTTCACCATTGTAGCGATGCAAAGATGGGAAAGTGATGGTCAGCCCAAATTGAACGTCCAGTAAGAGTTGATTGGCTGGGTGATTGAATGTTCATTGAAGGGAATTTTTTCCACATATTAAATTGTATGAAATGTTATTTTTAATAACAAATTTTGGTAGGTTAACCAGAGTAACAACATAATCATGTCAAAACAATGGTGAATTTTTGTAGTCAAGCATTTTTCTCTTCTAGTCCTATGACCAAGCTTAAGTACATTTGAAATATTGTTTCCACCTTTTTTAGCCTGACTTTTCACGACATTGATCAGAGAACTTCAAACTATTACCTTAGCACAGACGTTAAGGAGTTAAGGAACGGTATTAGCATAAATGTGTAGTACGGGCAGAGACGAGTTTAACTATGATAGTTTAACCTCCCTTTTTTCACATAAGTATTGCTGCACAACAGAGGCCTGCTGAACGAGTGGGGAGGGGGGGGGCGTCTCATCTTCCCAAAGCATTCGGGAGTTGGAAAAATTGGGTGTAAGTTGGTAGAAGTTGGAAAAAATGAGAAGCAATGGAATGTTGGAATGGTGACAGTTTTATCGAGGAGTTTCTTTGAATTTGTGCCCACAGCGGCCGATTTCATTTTACAGTGTTTACAGTCATTTTTCGACCCTTTATACCCAATATTTTGTAAAATTTATAGACTTATGGGAGGGTTGAGGGGGAAGGGAGGCATCAACGAAATCCATTTTTAGTAAGGTGAGATATTATTTCCGTTTATTTAGAGCACACGCTCACTAAAAATAACTTGCTCAGCTCGGTCTCAACCAAAATCTGTTAAGACTTGGGGTCAAAATCCAGTTATGGCCAAATTTGAAGGATCGGGTGCTGACAATCTGAAATGGTAAAACTGGTTCATTTTTAAACACATTATCAAAGGATGTAAAGTAGTGTAACATATCCAAAAATCAGCTGCATAGGTCAATTAGAAGGAGAGATATGGGGGTTTGTCCTCTTTTTGACTTTGAAGAAAGGCAGTTCCATCCATATCACCCCTCCAAATTAAGCAAGCGACTTGAAAATTGGCATGCACATATAACAGAGATTATAGTTATGCCTCTTGTGGGTTTCGATTTTCTAGCCCCATGATACTTCCTCACAGCCCCAAAAATGTAGTTTTTTTAGTCGGTTTTTCTTATTTTTCAAGTTTGTGGCGTGCATAATTCTCCTCGAAATCGAGCTAAGAGATAGAAATTTGGTACGTGGATGTAGTAGCAATCCAAGATGTGTTTTTTGGGGGTTTCAGTTATATAGGATAGAAGGAGAAAAAATTGAATTATACTATTTGAAAGCCAACCAAAAGTTGTACAACATTACCGTAATTAAAGGTGATTTTTTTGTCTCAAGAGAAAAAAGAGGAATCTTTATCAAGCTACCAGCCTAATTGAATTAGGAGGCTGAAATTCGGCAAGTAGAGCAGGTATGTATCTTAGATATGCCCTTTGAAAGGTTTGGACTTTTCAGTCTAATTTTATCTTTTTCTACGAGCGCATTTTAGGGTAGTTTTTGTTTTTTTCCAAATATGTTACCAGGTTACTCCCTCTCGTCATTCCAAAAAATCAGATGAGAAGCTAAAATTCCCCTTCTGTAGCCTCATCAAACTCCATTAAAAATGGTGAAATGAACCTGTTCCCCAAATTCTGACCTATCTAAAAAATTTCTTCGGGATTTTTCTACCGATAGTGAAAGAGTAGTAGACCAGAAAAATTTTCAAATCGAAATCGCTACTGCAAACCAACGAGAGTCATAAAATTTTTTTTCTCGATGTTTTTTCACTTTCTTTATAAGAAGATCCGTTCAATTTTTTTAGTGGTCAATCCTGCTCAAAAAAGGTGAAAATTCCTCAAAATTATTTTTTTTTTTGTGAAACCATACTTATAGGTGTTAGTTGGTTTGAATTTCCTCAACAGAAGATGTGGTCGAAAATTTGGTTGAGATAAGACGTTTTAACACTAAAATTCTTGACAAAAACCAACCTACCAATTTTACTGAAGCCTGACAAAAAAACAATTTTAGAAAAAATTGTACCGAGCCTATTTTTAAAATTTTTCGCACTCGTTGCTCAGGTAAATATAAAACTATGTTCGTGCAAAGCCGAATTCTTGGGAGCGTTTTCAGAGCTCTGCTCCATTAATGGGATGATACCAAAACTGATGATATTGGTACGACCGTCATATAAATTACACATTTTAAACAACGTTTTGGCATCATATTTTTCATCCCAGAGCCCTATCAATAACATATTGTAGCATTGTAAGCATGGGAGAGGGGACAAATGAAAAAAAAAAAATTGTGTTGAACAACCCTGGTCTCTTTTCCGAGAAATCTTAAATCAATAAAAATGCATAAAACCGATTACATCCTGAACTACATTTCTGCAAGTACAGTTTTGTGGTCAATGGGGAGAGGGGGGGCACTCGTTTTCGGTGTTCAAAGATATCGAAATCGTATAAAAAATCCCGTCGCCATTGAATGCGTTCCCCAAGTAATTCGGCCTGACAGACATATGTAGAAATTATCCCTAAACCTAGCATACATTTTTTTTCGTGTTCTTGAAAATTGGAAGACGTAAAAATCACTTATAGATACGAATATACCTCTAGGGCGACCAGTGAGATCAAGAGGGAGGGATTTACAAAAGTAAATGAACGGTCAGATTTTTTCCTACTAAACAAAGAACTATAGCTCGATACTTCGTAATTTTTCGAAGTTAAATTGGTCAAATTTTTGATTCGTAACAGTGTATGTTATAGGAATATATTTTCTTAAATACGAAAAGCTAATTTTTTAATGCTGGGGGTGCGGGAGGTTATCCTTCGATCTAGGGGATCTACATTCATGTCTGGAAGGGAGGGGGATGAAAAAATTGTTTTAAAATTGTATTCTTTATAATAAATTTTGGAAAACGTTCCTATATTTTGAAGTATCCTTCGAGTACAAAATCTGGCGTTTTAGCGTCAACAAAAATCTAATACTTTATTCCAAAATTCGAGAACATAGGTATTTCACGAAAATTAGACGATTGCCTTTTTGTATTATTTTAGTATCTAAAATCAGGATAGAAATTTACATGGAAGTCGATCACCTCACGAGCTTAAGTGTTGAGAAGATATTTCTTTGATAACAAACGTATACAATTTTGAAATATTCGCCAGTATTTTTAATTCCACTTCTTTTCGAGAAGTGGTACTTTCTACCGACATCGGTAACCTCTTACAATACCACTTGTAAGGTTTTGCTTTGATATTTTGGTAATTTCGCAACAATCTGACACCTTCGGGCATGCCTTTCTTATAATTCCAGACGTGTTGAATTATAAGCACGACAAAGAATAAGATACCATTAAGACGGAAATCTGATCTTCTCGCAAAATAATAATACCGCCAAGAAATTTAGCAAAATGTAAACTTATAACGAAAGCTTTATTTATTTGCTACCAGACGGAAATTATACGTGGAATTTTCAAAAAGGATATACAAAAAGTATACCGATTCGGTTCAGTGAACTATTGGCACGCGAAGAAAATTATCTTTTTTGTTTAAGGGTGAAAATACCTACCTACAAGGTATCCAACTGATGATAAGTACAGGTAACATGTTCACTAAAGTTTATCAATTGGCGACTCCGGTAACGCTTATACCTTCTACCCACGTACCCATATCGCAGGTAGGTAAGTAGGTAGGTAGGTAGGTAAGTAGGTATATGAGTACATAGATAGAAGTGGGCGAAAATATCGTATTTACGAATCGTCGAGAGGTTTAATTATCGATACGAAAGCTATCGCTATTTACGTTGTGGAATGGACAAGGCAACACTCGAAGCGAAAATCACACAAACGGAATTTTTGGCTGTCACGATACACGCTGTGTCGGGCGTCGCGTCGCGTCGCGCAGCTACCAATACCAGAGCGGAATTCGTTTTGGCTTGTTTTACAAAGCGTAAACCGAAACATTTAATATGTCTGCGGAATTCTAGTGAAAATTTATAACGAAAAAGCGCTTGCTTTTCGTTAACCGGGGATCGGTTAAATTACATTATTAACGAGCGAAATTACCACTCTTCCGACTTGAATAACATCCATTAAAGACATTAAATTGCTAATTTCAAATTCTTAATAGACACCAACGTTGGTAAAATATACCTTCTACCTTTCGACCTACATTCAATCAACTATTATCTTTAATCCGTACAAGAAAATTCTCTCGAGATGTTGGCGGCCGCCTCGTCGTGCAGCCCAACGTGAACGTCGCATCATCACACCCTTCCCCGTGGCGCTAATATTACGCCCTACTTATCTACACTGGCACCCTTTTATGTGGCGAAATTATCCTCGAGCGGAGTCTCTGTAGGTATTGAAGAGCGTCAATACCTTGATGCAGAAATATTCGATAATGTTTTCACTAAGATAGGTAGTTAAAAATTGTAAACAGAGGAAGTCATTCGATATCTCTTGCAAACGGTACGAACTATATATTTTGTGATACCTCATCCCTCGGAAATTCGCACACAATATTCAGAAGCTAAGCTTATAAATTAAATTTATCCTATACAGAGTATTGCATATTGCTACCATCTGCTACAAATTCAAGTAATGCAACTCAAGTTGCACACATGTAGCGTGGTTTGCATATCATAATTATTGCAGGAGCTAAGTTCTACTGAAGTAGGGTTTTATTTTTCAAAAAAATTTGTAACAATATTTCATAGCTGGTAACGAAAAATTGAGGCTAAGCTGAAGTTGTTTACGCAATGTGACAAATTTAATGCAAAAAGATTTTTTTTAAGATTCAGATTTTTCAAGATTTTTATTCGTAATTTTTTAGAAAAATTTCAAAAGAACCCACTTTGAAAAATTCTATCCTCTGCTTCACAAACACCACCATCCCCTCATGACATGATTACATTTTTCCCAACTTGTTTACAAGTCTTAAAAAAAAACATCATATTAAATTTTTTCTTCCTTTTTGTAAGAAAAAAATTTTCACAGGAATATAAATCGCAGCAGAAAACTTCGTTCACTGAAATATGCAATGGATTCAGAGAAGATATGAACTGGGTGTTTCACATTAAACTCCTTCCCCTTATATGAATGATCGGTCAACTCATGAGACATGCATGTATACCGGTTAGCATATCCAAAAATTGAAGAGGCTGAGATGGGATATTTTCAAAATTTCATTTTCGACCACACTGGCTTCTCACACTTTGAAAACTTATGGAAAAAAATTGATAATAATGAAAAATTTGATGTTTACTATAAAACACAGTACATCTACTCTCGTGCATGTGTGATATAAAAATCAAGAGTGCGGGTGAAGCGGTTTTTAAAATATAGAAAAAGAAATGCAAAAACAAAACATAACTAGAGATTTGTATCTTTTTAGTCTTACTTTGTATGTCATATTGTCAATAAAAACCAGGCTACTATGGTTCTGTATCAACAAAATCCGTTTTTCCTGTTTTTTGCATTTAGTTCGCCATATTTTACAAACCACTTTACTTTTTGACAGAAACAAATTTAATTGAACCGATTAGCGCAAACGGATATTCTTAGCATCCCTGCTCTATTTATGGGTCCCTGGAACTCAGAGACGTTCAACCGTTTAAATTTATTTTACTTTTTAGATGTTTTTACGTGAATGACCACTGAGACATTCTCTTTGGTTAGGTCCCTGGTTAAACAGGGAGAAGAGGATCTCCGATCAGGGGGTCTGACATGGTCAAAGCGCGAATGGGCTCTGTGGTAAGAGCTGGTTCACAGATGGTCGTAAAGAATTGAGATCTACTGATGATAACAAACTTATTGAAAAACAGAATTTCAAACCCGAATAATTCAACCCCTGCCATAATAAGGATATGCGGTCAATTCTACACAAAGACAATTGGAATTGCACTACTTGTAGTATGAAGGAGGTGCTGTACTATTGATGTAGAACACCTTGTATACGCATATTCAAGCTCTATGCCTTTGAGAACTCAATAAATGTTAATGTTTTTCGGTAAAATTTTTTCTCAACACGATATAAGAAGCCTTTGAAACCAATTAATACTCACATAACATAAACTGTACACTTTCAGCATTAAGGTATTCCTTATTTTGTGAAAGTAGCAATTTCAAAACGCATAGCCCCAAAATATTTTCTTTTCATCACCAAAACACCTCTAAGTTGTATCTCAACCAAATCGAAGTAGATTAACCAGAATTTACTTGGTCTTCAAGTCACATATAGTGTAAGTCTTTCGATTGTCAAGTTTTTTTCAAAAAATGATGATATCATCTTGTAGAGCATAAAAAACTGAACAATAAACCTGCGATTAATTTTTTGCCCAAGACCAAAATTATAGGAGTTATAAAAAAGATCAAAGATCAACAAAAATATCCATACTTCTTAAAAAAGCGTGAGGATGGGTTAGGAAGGGAATTATTTCCCCAATTTCAAACATTTTTACTGGAGATTCTCACTCTAAGTGGGTTAGCCGCTTACCTCAAAAGAGGATGAAATCACCTCACTTAAGAAACTCCTAGTACCATCCCCCTTTGAGGTAAGGGTGAGTATCTCCAATAAAAATAGTTAAAATTGAGCAATTAGTTACCTTTCTGACCCACCCTCGGCTTATTCAAGAAGTACGGATATTTTTGGCAGTCTTTGATCTTTCATAACTCCTAGAATTTTGATCTAGGGCAAAAAATGAATCGCATGTTTAATATTTAGTTTTGTGTGCTCTACAAAACAATACCTTCACTTTTTGAAAAAAACTTACAATTCTTGGAAATTTTGTAAATGTATTTGACTTGAAGAAACTACGTCGGCGGTTAACCTGCTTCAATTTGGTCAAAATATAGCTTAGAGGTGTTTTTGGCGATAAAAGGAAAAAATTTAGTGAGTATGCGTTTTGAAATTCTTACTTTTGCAAAATAAGGAACACCTCATTGAGCATACCATATGATCTTTTTCGAGTATGGTGTAAAAGACAGAGACTACAGAGCAGCAGGTGCAACTTCCAACATGCTCTATCAACAACTTATGACTAGTCTAAATGAAAGAAGATCAGCAAATTGACCAAAATCGACCATTAAAAAAATGTAGTCTTACCACATAATTGTCTGTTTTTGCAGAGTGGGTCACGAATACGAAAATCACAATCAAATCAAAAATATTAAATTCTGCTCCCCCTGCTTTGGCGGTATTCAACCAAATAATCAAATTAAACCTATTCGTACAGGTTTGTTGGAAGGGCGTACGACCCTTCTTTCATTCTAATTACATCGCTAGTCAAAGATTTTCTTAATCTGCATCCGCCTATCGTGTGACTTGAACGGCTGCAAATAATCGTAACATTTCCTTTCCGATTAAGAAAAATGAAAAAAAAAAAAAAAGGTTAATGTTAGATTTAGCGGAAAAATCACACTAATTTCGCGTTTTTAATATTCGTGTCAACTTTAATGGTTATAATTTAAATAATAAGTTTTTTTTCTTTTCTACTTCCTCGGCCGGTCTCTTTCTTTCTATTCGAATCAATCTGATAATTGTAATATTTCACAAGAACAAAGTAAGTAAGTGTATTTAAAAACATTTCGCACGAAATAGAAACCATACAGAAGAAGTAGGTAAAGGTGAACGCGAAGCTCAATTCTATTCTACCACGGGTAGGTATAGTTCAGCATTTACATAAATAAAGACTTTGGAAATCATAAAACGTTTTACGATCGACTCACTCGCCGTGGCACTTTTTTTTTTCCTTCCTCTCTACCTAATCGTGTTGTAAACGCGAGCGTGTACGCTATTAAAGAATTATGTCGAACAACATTTCACTAATCTTTTTCCGTAATCAAGATTATAACCACTTACGCTTACCTTTTTATTATTTAACGCTCGCACCGACATCGACATCGACACACACACACACACAGCAATGGTTACCAAACCAACGACATCTTGGAATTACAGCGCATCTAACTAAATCGTAATGTAGTACCTGATGTAGCTACCAAACGCTTCGTTTAATGACTAAAATGCATTTTCCAATTAAACGTTACCACGACGCGACGACGTGGCCTGGGATATCTTCCTTCCTGGCCCCTTCACCCCTTATTACCTCGTACCGGCTAATTTCTATACCTACCAGCAACGTATTCGCGAAAACAATACGTCGAACGAATTAAATAATTTCGCACGTGTATTACCCACAAAGGCGCGCCCGAGCGGACGTCATAACCCAATGTTTTTATTATAAAATTAATTACTCGTAACCGTAAGTACATATACATATATATATATAGTACATTCATATACGTATAGGAGGACTTGGAGGATGGGCGAAGAGAAGACGGCGGCGATATTAATTAAATTCGCGCATAATATTCGCAACTATATTAAAGTTGCGCCTTTGCAGTACCATATTATAACGTAACATATGCTACATCATATGAATCTCTCACTCGGTCGTTCGGCTTTTTCCCTTCGCTTCGTTTTCGTCCGACTCTGTTTCTCTTACTCTTTCTGCACACGAGTGCAGTGCTCTTTGTCGAATGTATCTTCTAAGCCAACACCGCGCCACGTATACTATATGGTAATAAATTTCAATGACTTTACGTATACGTATATGTATGTACGTACGTAGTACGTACATATAACACATATATAAGGGATAAATTGTTAATATATGCGCACTTTTGTGGTCGCGCATATTCCAGTAATCTACTATATTCGACCCGGATTTAATGGATTCGTTCAACTGAATAGTGATCGTCGTCCGAAGAAAATGATATTTTCGATACCTTAAAAAGAAATTCGCTATTTTAAAGATTTCTAAAAGTATCTTGGTCAATAGCACAGATTATCACAAAGTTTAGAAGAAATCATACTCTTTTCACAAGTGTCGAATCTAGTCGAAGATCCATTAATTAATTTTTGAAGCTGATAATTTACTGTTTAGATCGCGTTATGGCTACTTCGAGGAGGTGTTTTTGGAATTTTTGTTTTCGAAAATCGAAAAACACCAGGAGTGCAGTATTTGTAATATACGTTTAAATGCACAAGATAAAAACTTCAACCCGCAGCCATCGTAAAAATTTCGCTACGGAACTGCAATGGTTTAAAACTTGAAAAAATAAAATTGAAATTAATTTTAATCAAATTTGCTCAGATACCACCGTTAGCGATGATTTGTGAATTTCAGCCTCTTACTGACAAGGGAAGTACCCGAAGTGTTACATGCCAAATGAAAAAAATTTTTTACAGTTGTGTAGGGTATTCAAAATTATCCCCATAACCAAAATTTCAGCCCCTAAGATCTATTGTGGGGGGGGAGGGTTATGAGGGGTGGAATACCAAAATATTGGCAAATAACAATGGGAAATTTATGAAAAATGAAAAAACTTCAGTTCATACCGCGCTTACGGGCTAATTTTTTCACCACGTACTACCCTCGATATGGGCCACCCAGGGGAGGGTAGTCGCCCGGATCCGCGTGTAACACCTCGGGGGTGTATTTTAGACTATCACTTTTTCTATTTTTTCAGCTGCATTTTAGATGGCTAAAATACACCGCCGAGGTGTTACCAGCGGATCCGAGCGACTACCCCACCCCTGGGTGGCCCATATCGAGGGTAGTACGTGGTGAGAAAATTAGCCCCTAAGCGAGGCATGAACTCGAGTTATTTCACTTTTTCATTAATTTCGCAATGTTATTCGTCAATTTTTTGATATTCCACCCCTCATAATTCCCCCCCCCCTCCCCAATGGATCTTGGAGGTTGAAATTTTGGTTGTCGGGGTAATTTTGAATGCCCTACACAGCTGTAAAAAATTTTTTTCATTTGGTGTGTAACACTTGGGGTACTTCCATTGTGAAACCATATGAAAAGTTGAATTTTTTCGTATCTTCGGATTCCCTCCCCCCCCCCCAGAAAAAAACAATGCTATTTCAATCTAATTTTTGCGACATATTACAATCATGGAAATTAAATAAGAGCATCGCGAAGCCATGATTTTTTCCTAATCAGCATTCCTAGCAGGAAGGGTTCAACGGGGCTAAAAAGTCGATACCTCCAAAAAGCATGTCTAGACCCCCTATGAAATGTACATATCTAATTTCAACTTCCTAGCTCAATGAAGGGGAGTTATGCGAGGAACAAACTCAAAAATTCAGAAAAAACGACCAAAAAACCACATATTTGGGGCTCTGAAGGGGAGAAATGGGACTGAAAAGCCGAGAACCCAAAAATACACATCTAGGACATACACTAAATACCTTATTTCAAGTTCCTAGCTCAATTTGGTGGGGAGATAGGGGAGGAACTGCCTTTTTTCAAGGTCAAAAAGGGGGGAAACTCCCATAAATTTTCTTCTAATAGACTTAGGAGGTTGATTGCTTGGATGCATTATACAATTTTTGATTTTCTATCAATTAGCTTAAAAACGATAAATTTTTGCGTTTTTTACCCCTCAGCACCCCCATACCCTAAATTGAGATATAACTGAATTTTGACCCAAGTTCACCCCCCCCCCCCACCATACTGAGCCGATTGACCAAATTGGAGCAATTTTGGTCGGTATAGATCGGAGTAAATGATTTCAATGTTTGGGGGAAAAAAATTAAAAAATAAATAAATATCTGGACATGGCGAAAAATCGTCTTAATGGTCTTCTAGGACCCCAAAACAAATTTTTTTAGTATTCCCTCCTCATCCGCCATTGGTCGATAGACTGTAATAGCCTGGTTTTCATTGACAATATGGCATAGAAAATCTGACTAGATCTTTTCCCTATAGAACTTGTCGCATAAAGTTGGGAGGTTATTAGTATTACAACCAACTTTATGGCTCAGATTGGTCAAAATGAACTCTATTTGATGTCTTAGCCCACCCTCCTCAACTGTGATTTCCGACCTGAAACTTGAAGAGGATTTTGTGTTTTTTTTTGCCCAAAACTACGAATTTTGTTTTGCCTCCTTTCTCAAAAACTCTTGAGAGAAACTGAGGAAATATGAGCTCCCTACCAATTTTGGTTTGGATCCCGAAATTTGTGGAGAATTTTGTGCTATCTTATGCCTGTAAACTCCGAATTTTATGTTATCCTCATTCTCTAGATATCTTTAGGAAATCTGGGGAAATGTGAGCACTGCCACCTTCCTTATTGCAATTTCGGAAACGAAACCTGGAAAGAATTTTGTACATTTTTGTGCTGCGAACCTCGAATATGGGAGATGAAAATGGTGAAAAATGACTCACAACATCAGTTTTTCGCGTTTATCTCACTTCAACTATTGATCTCACTATTAACATTATATTTTGTTCAACCCTATAAATTTCTTGAAAAATGTACTCTCGGAGTTCTTTTCAACTTGAAAGAGAGGAAGGGTCAACTTTTCCGAACACGAGTATGACATTATTTCCAAGATCCAATGGTGTAAAAGCAGAGAGGAGGGTAATTTCTAGAATCGAAAAAACAGTAAACTTCATTTAGAGTTTAGAATTACACTGCAATACCAATCTCTTAACCTTTGAAAACTTTACAAAATTTTCGCTCTCCCTTCGCTCGAGCTATACATTTTATATTTTTCTGAAGAAATTCTTTCCAAACTGTATCATCTCACATTTACGAAATTTTGGATTTTTAAACATTATACTTAACACTTATGAGATTTTTGAGTTCAAAAATTTAACAAAAATGGAAAAATGATGTTTGGAAGCCAAAACCTTGGCTATTGGATTTTTCGACATTTTTTTTAAAATGCGAACAGTTTCGTTTAAATTGAAGGCGATTGGTATAAGAGACAGAATTGAATCTAAAGAGGGGTTTCCATTTCTTCTGTGTATTATTTTTTGGGTCTGAATTTATAAAATTGGACTAAATGATATGTCCGAGCGAAACGAGGGCCAAATTTTGAAACAATGGACTTTTTTAACGATCAAAAAGTGCATTTTTAGGAGTTTTAAAAAAAAAAACTAGCATAAATGTGAACATTAAAAAATTTTTCAGTTTCAAGGGGAAGGCAGACCTCCAAACCTCCCGTGGCTATACCACTGACGAAAGGTTCCCTTATCAGTATCGGAAAAATTAATGCATAAATTCACTTTTTTTTTTTTTTCATTCGTTTCATTTTTTCTATCGTCATTTGAAACTGTAATTGATCAGATAATTCATAAAAATTGAATAAAATATACCAGCATCGGCTACATCTGATTAAATTGCCTGTTCGTAAGCGTAATTTAAATACCTGCAGACGAGAAAAAAATACTTCCACTTGTCCAAAATCCGGTAACCTTAGCTACAGATAAGCAATTATTTTCTACAAGTCGTTAGCTTTCGAATCGAAAGAATCTCGAGCATTTGTATCAATACAAAGTACCACATTAACGAGCCATACCTACACTTTGTGTAATTCAAATACAAACAAGAAGGTATCGCGATAACAAGCTGTCTCCTTTTCATCGTCTCTCGTACAATAAAATTATGAAACACAAGCGCCCCTCCAAAAAAACGCGGTTACAAAAATGAAATAGAAATTCGTGGGAATCGAGCATAAGATGGCTGCTTGGCGAAGATCGTATCACTCGAGAACGATAGCTACACAACGAACGTCAATGGACTACATTTTATACAGCACATCAGAACCTCTAAGAGCGAGTAAGACGGCGATACAGGAAGAATTGCGGGTCGAATTGGAGGTACACGATGCCCAACAACAAACGAGAAGATACCTATACAAAGACAACAAAGATAGAAAACTAGCGAAAATACTTGTTTCGGAGCGAAACCTCTACTACAAAATGAAGTTGAAGAGTGCCTCTTCACCTTTCACATTTTCCACCCAACGACATTAGACCCAAGTCGAGTAACGGCTATTCGATGAGCCACAATAAAAAAACATTTACTTCACGAGCTGCTGGTCGTTCCATCGTCGTCCTTTCGCACATTCACCATGAAAGTTCAACTCCTCTTTAAGCGAGCTGTTCGAGCTGTTTTTATAATGGCATTTTACGCGCGTATCTCAACCCCTACCCTTCTCCTTCGCCCGCCATGTTTGAGTATTTGCGCGCGTATTTTGTTATACATGTGTAGCGTTAGAGTCGCCTGTATACGATGATCTTTTCTGCATTCCGACAATTTGGTTTCCTTTTTTTTTTTTCTTTTTCGCATGACTTTTCCCGCTAACCGCATCTTCCTGACGCGAATTATCGCGATCTTAGACCTAACATACCATAATAATAAAGTAGAAAAAAAAAAAATAAACTTCTGTTCGACCATATCGTCCTTCTCGTCTTATATTGTCGACTCGAAGAATAAAGGAGAAGAAAAGATTTCGAATTTATTATATTCATCGTCGTTACGTGTAAATCCGGGGTACTTTCGCCAACTTAATGCGAATCGAATTTAAATGTTTGCGGGGGCGGTAACCTACCAGTATTTCGACTCCTTACCCGGTGTATTATGTAATAAAGACAAATTCCATTGCCAAAACGTCACCGAAATCTCTTTCTTTCTCTCAATTGATTTTTATTTCTTTAATATTATAATATTATATGGAAGTAAATGTGATTTTTCGCGCCACCCTCGATACTTTCCTAACCATCCTCCCCATCCGTCCTCCATCCTCGACACTTATATTCGCTATGTTTTCATTCCCTTCCCGTAGCCTTACGACGGGCTGTCGTAAACACATAGGGTGGGGGTGATACTAACGCGCATATATCACACAGAGTGCCCCCGTTAGAATAATTTTTTTTTCCCTCGTCGTTCTTCTCGATACACAAAGACTGCTGCGAACGAGATTAACGAGTCACGACGATGCGATGGTGCAGTTGGTGACAAAATATTTTCCACGAACGTCTTCTTTTCTTATTCTTATTTTTTTTTCGCCCCCATCCTTCCTTATCTGTGTATCCGAAGGATTACCACATCACCGCACCGCCGCGCCACCGTCGTTTGAAGTAAAGATTTTAAATGAGTAGATTTTTCCTCCTTCGGGCGATATGTTGTTTTTTCTTTCCTTCAACTTCCAATCGCTATTTTTCTTTCCTTTTTGTTTTTTGTATTCTCTTACCATACTGATTTTTTCCTTATCTCATACATACATGTACGTAGGTAGGTAGGTAGTAGGTACTTGTTCCTTTGCGAATTCTCGAGTCGTTCTAGAAGGTCGATAACATATCATTTCGCAATCTTTCGCGTCGAATATTCTTTTTCAAAATGTTGAAAAATTCTTTTGACTACGTTGGCGGATTATTTCAATTAGCTAAAAATCAGTTGACACTAAGATTTTTTATTTTTATTTTTTTTTAAATAATAGAGAACGTCTACGATGCAAATTCTTACATGGTGGATGAAAAAGGAAACAAAAGACACACCAAATGTGAAATTAATAGGGTTGCTTCTTCCTTTTACCAAAATATATACGACAACCAAGAGTCCAAGAGTCTTTGTAATTATCCTCGTTACTACAACCGACTGATAATGAAGAATTAAAATCGGAATTCCTAGCCTCAGAGATCGAAGCGGTACTGAAGAACCTCAAAAATAACAAAACTGAAGAAGACGATAAAATAGTGAATGAGCAACTAAAATATGAGCAGGGTACAAGTTTGGGGCTACCCAAGAAATCACCCACCAATTGGAAGATGTAAAACATTATTCTACTACACAAAAAAGGGGGTAAATACGTAGTCGATAATCATCGACCTATCAGTTTAAGCTCCGCTCTGTCCAAAATCGTCTCTAAATTATTGGAAAATAGGATAAAGGGGGATCTTATGTGTCAGCAACCAGTAGAGCAAGCGGGATTTAGAGTGGGCTCTTCCACAACAGACCACCTTTCTACGCTAAACCAGGTGATTGAGAAATCAGAGGAATACCAGATCGACCTCCACCTTGCCTTTGTGGATTTTAGAAAGGCTTTTGACTCTATAAACCATGAATTTATGATAAAAGCTCTAAAAAATCAATAAGTACCGCACATATATATCAAAATTATCAAAGAAATGTATACAGATCTGAAGGGAAGAGTTATTACAGACGTAAAAGGAGAACTATTTGGAATTAAGAAAAGGGTAAAACAAGGTGATGCGTTGTCTCCAATAATCTTTTGTGCAGCGTTAGAAGATATCTTCAAGAACTTGAATTGGGAAAACAGGGGGGGGGATGAGGATAAATGGAACATATCTAAACAACCCAAGATTCACCAATGACGTTTTAATTATCGCAAAAAATCCAAAAGAACTGGTAGAGATGATTAAAGAACTGAAAGAGGAGAGTGAAAAGAGAGGGTTGTATATGAACGCTTCCAAAATCAACATAATGTCAAAAAATACAGATATAGATGGAGTGGGGACAGGCAAACAAAATCTCCAGCAAAATTGAAAAAAATTGAAAAAAATTATACTACTTAAAATACATACTTTGGTGAGAAAAATTCCATGTACCCTACTAGGATCAGTAGCTGCAGCATTTAGGTTTTCTTTGGCAAATTTATCCTTCCCTAACCGGGAATGGAAAATTTTGGAAAATTCATGTCAATAGACCTACCATACCTCAAAACATTTGAACTGAAATCGCAATTTTTCCTCAAACACGCGTGAATATAAAATTTTTTCAAAAAAAATTGTTTTCACGATATTCTGAGCAGTGAGTGGAACTGGAGGGATATTTCTTTGCCCTAAAATTTGTTTTAGAGACCCAATACTGTTTTGTGAAAATCTTGAAAATCTGAGATCGAGGGCGTTTTGCTTATTTTTATATCCGGGAACACCTTTCCAGAATCTTTCTTCCTAAAGTTCGCATTTAATAAATTTTAACTTTCACACGTATTCAATCTTCCTTTTTTTCAGATGTTGCATAATTAGCAACGAGAAATCCATCACAATCCTTGAACTTATTTATACCGTTTTGAAACTTCAAGTAAACCCCAAAACTGCGAACAATTCTCAGCGTCGAATCGATGATAATACGCCATTTAAAAATTCTCTTTTTTATTCTTTCTACGCTCATTCATTCAATCCATCATGTTTCATCGCATTATATACCATAGTAGCAGAAAAAAAAAGAAAGAAATAAAGAAAGAAAGGTAAGAATCGACTCGCACATCTTTTTGCATTACAATAAACTCCCTCACTTAATAAATTTTCAAGCACCAGCTCTCCATGCCGGCGAAAATTACCGTGGTAAAATCTCAACATCTCATATAACACCGCCGAATACGCCAGCTTAAAAAACGCTTTTGGAAAGCTCTTCATTATACATCATCGTGTTGTAAGAGCATCTTAAATGAGTACTACGAGTTACCCTGTTTACACCCTCGCTTGCTGGTGCCGCCACACTAAAAGAAGACTCATACTCTTCCATATTAGGGGTGCGGGTATCAGGTACTTACTGACGTCGCAAGCCGCATAAATCATCTAGTTGCCTATGACGATGACGGTCTCGTCGCGTCAAATATACTCGAAAATTACAAAATAAATGCGTAACGTGTGTGAAGAATCATTAACAAAAGATATGTACCTCTATATAGCGTGGTGAGAGGGAGCACGTATGTGTGTGTGTGCGTAGGTGGCAAATACGGTGGCGTTTACTCTACCGCATCTACACGATTATAAATTTAAAACTAGACAGGTACCGGCATTCTTGAGAAAATGAAACTACGCTGTGATTTACGATTGAAGGTGAGCGAGAGAGCAAACGAGTAACTCGACTCGTCTTGCACACACCATATCTTCACGAGACAAAACGTCATTAAATATATTATAAAGACTTTTCAACGAAATAACTCGTTTATATTTCTCTCATGTATACTATGTAATAGGTAAGTATGTATAGGTATGTACCAAATAGCTAGGTATATTTGAGAAGCTTTATTCGCGTATAGCTCGATTATATGTATATAAAGAAATAAAAACGAACGCATTAAAAATATATATATCATCGAAATTAACTAGTATCTATCCACGTACGTAAAACCTACCTAAAAATATCCAATAATACTACGCCGAGAAATAAAATTTCTTATTTTTTTTCTTTTTATTAAAATTGAATTCTTGATAAACAATTCAAAAAAGTCTGAAAGCCTCCTGGCGCAGTATCCTTTTAATGCTTTTTCTTCCTACACTGATTTTCCATATCGTATTGTAAGAAAAAACGAGGCTATTACGTTCTATCGACCGAAGGCGAATGAGGGGGAATATCAACAAAATCTGTTTTGGGGTCTCAGAAGACCATTGCGACCATTTTTGGCCACGTCAAATATTTATTTCAACTTCAAAAGATGTTCAATAGCGCATTCTACAGCAGACTATCACCAATGGATCATCAAAATCTGGACAGTCAAAATTCGGAAAGCCTGAATGTTGATGGCCTTAACATTGCTGGTCAACTGTTTTTGGCTGTTAACACCTGGATCGCCAACAGTAAGATTATCATCATCAGTAGTTCTCAGTGGCGCTATCTATCAGGATCCTGTACCTGTGAAGCAGCTCTTACCACAGAGCCCATTCGCGCTTTGATGATGTCAGACCACCTAGTCGGAGATCTTCCTCTCCCTCTTTTTCCACGGGCTTTACTAAGGAGAATATTTTTTTCGAGATTTCCGACTTCTCTCCTGGTCACATGACCAAAATACCCTAGAACGCGTCTCTCGCATAAGATACTTTACCTGACTGGCTCCAGTATTTTGTTGACGATTGAAATGTTGGTTCGTCGCACTGTCCAGGGTATCCTCAGCATTTTTCGCCAGACTCACACCTCAAAGCCGTCGATTCTTCTTTTATCATCCGCCTTTAATGTCCATGTTTCCGCGCCATATAGGAAAACAGAGAAAACAAGCGATTGTATAAGTCTCTTGCTTGTCTTTTTGGAAATCTTGATGGTATGAATGTTGATGGTCCACTATTGCTGGTTAATTTTTGCCATTCCACAGTCGACTAACAACTATTGATGGTCAAGTGTTGATGGATTTGGATTGTTAAGAGTTGACAGTCCTAATCTTGATAGTGTGGGTGTTGATGGTCCACTATTGTCAGTCCACTGCTCACTATCAACTATTGATGGTCAAGTGTTGATGGATTTGGACTGTTGAGAGTTGACAATCCAAATCTTGATAGTATAGATGTTGATGATCTACTACTGCTGGTTAATTTTTGACATTCCACAGTCGACTAACAATTATTGATGGTCAAGTGTTGATGGATTCGGATCATTAAGAGTTGGCAGTCCAAATCTTGATGTTGTGGGTGTTGATGGTCACTGGTTGGTTGTCCCTTGATGTCCATTGTTGACTAACAACTATTGATGGTGTGGGTGTTGATGGTCACATATTGTTGGTTAACCCTTGACAGTCCACAGTTGACCATCAACTAATGATCAATAGTTGACAAATCTGGACCATCAACGGCTGGTTAATGTTTGGCGAAAAAGTTAAGGGTTATTTAAAAAATGATGAGCAATTTTTCAAAACTCTGAATGTTGAAAAACATCCCAGATGAAATTTGGACTTATACTGGGGCAGCTCACAGACTTAGAATTATATCAAATACAAATTTGAAATGTCGATAATTATTAAAAAATCAACGATGTTCATAAATTAAGGATGAGAACCCTTAGATAGGTCTAGTGTAATGTGAAAAGGTATTATTTGATGGTTGTAAACTGTATTAAGCGAAACAAAATGTTTTTGCTACGAAAAAAATTAAAATTAAAATTAAAACGAAGTGAAGAGAAGAGTAATGGTTTATTTAATAAATTTGAAATATTGAGAGAAATTAACAAAAAAGAGCCTTGACTTTTTTCATTTTTTCCCCTCCAAACTAAAAGTCATTTTCTCAGCACGATATCGACCAAAATCGACCTAATTTAGGACATAGGTATAGATTGGTGGTAAATTTGATATTCTGGAGTGACGCTGACCTCGGATCAAAATTCAGTCATGTCCAAATTTTGGGGAGGAGGTGCAGAAAAGCAAAAATCGCAAAAATTGTTTTTTTTTTTAAACCAATCAATAGACAATCCAATGTTCTATAACATATCCACAGATTAGGTTCCTAGGTCAATTTGGAGGGAGAACGGTGCGGGTTTTTCCTCTTTTTGAGCTTGAAAAAGAGCGGTTCCTCTCCTATCTCCCCTCTAAATCAATCTCGGAATTTGAAATTCGAGTATGTACGTTTAATGTAAGTCCTGGATGTGCCTTTCGGTGGTGTCGATTTTTTAGCTTCATTGTACCTCCTCCAGCCCAGGAAAAGTTATTTTTTTGTCAATTTTTCCAATTTTTTTGAGGTTGTTCCTCGCATAACTCGTCTCCAAATTGAGCTACGAAGTTGAAATTTGGTACGCAGATTCAGTATAAGTCTTAAATTTGCCTCTTGGCTTTCGACTACTCAGCCTCATTGCACCCCCTCATTTGGTATGAAGATTTAGCGATGTTCTAAATGTGCCTTTTGATGTTCTCAATTGTACTTTTTAAAATCACTTTCTACCCCTATCACTGATTTTAATTCACATAATTCTAATACCTTCATTCGTTATAATGAATAATTTACTTTTCGACACACCGAGCAGGTACATTATTACATGAACAGAGCCGAAGAATGAAACAAAAGTCTTCGCTTGCAAGTTTTCAATTCTTATACCCTCATACTACATGTACCTTCAGTCTACAAAGACGAAGAAAGTTTTTAAGCATAATAAAATGACTACGTTCGTTTTGTGAGTTCGCTACTAGTTCTTATTCTTCTCCTTCTCCTAATACATGCTAGTACTTTATCTACCAGAGAGTATTTATACGCTATCATTAAGTTGGCAAAATTCTACCCAGCACCGCTATCACACACAACACTATTCTATCTTTCTCGTCAAGTTTACTGGAACGTATATATGTATGTACAGTACATGTATAAATAAAGCTTAAACAAGAGGCGCGAAAATTTCGCACCATTTAAAAAAGCAGACTCGGATAATACGTCGCGTCGCGTCGACACGAGATACATGGAAACAAAAATTTTTCCTGCACCGCCAGCAAAGTTTTCAGCTCGTAAATTTGAAATTGCGCACGCTTCTCGTAAAGTAGTTGGCAGACGAGCGAGGTAGCTACGTACGCGTGCTAAAAATGACCCGATTTTCGTTACTCGGTTCATATTCCAATACAGAAGAAGGTGACCTCTATACTATAATAAGTACACTTTATGGGCTATATGTATAGTAGGTATATTATAAGGAGGACCCTCAACAACTGTTGGGAAAATTTGAATTATATTCCTCTAAAAAGGTAATTATAACCACCATTAGATATAGCTGGAAAAGCCTGGCGGTTTTTCATTTTCACTCTCCTCTTCTTGGTGCCGTGTTCGCAACGCGGCGCAGTTACCTAGCCTTGGTCGTCTTATATACCTACCCGCTTTCTCTCACCCTATCGGCTCCATTCTTATTATGTATACACAGTATAGAAAATGAATCTTAAAAAATGCTCTCGGCGACTACGGTAGGTTAGGTACCAAACGTATAGTCGCGTTAAAGAGAAGGGAAAAAAAACACACGCGGCTCTGTGCAGCACTAGCGACGACTACTGCTGCCATCAGCACCACCACCACCACCACCACCCTCCCTCCCCATCCCCACGACAAACGACGATATGCAATTTAAAATTCTCGTTTTGCGATAAAGACGCTGCCGTGGTAGCGTTGAACGTATAAGAGAAAATACAGCGACGCGAAGGTGGTGGGACGAGGATTTATTAAATTTGTGTACAGATAAAATTAGAAAGACCCCGCTCGCCCGACAACCAGCCAGCAATTTGTTTACGTTGGGTACATTTACTTCGCCAACGATACACGGAATTTTAAGACGGGTAATAATATGTTCATTTACATATTAAAGCACTTAAAAGAGATTTATAAGCGGCGTAAAGTTAGCAGTAAAAAAGGGTGTTTTTTTCTTTTTTTTTTTTTTGCTTTTCTTGAAAGGGTGCTTACTTCTTTTCAACTTTTTCTTCTAGCGGAGCTTTTTTCCCACCCGTCGGCCGCGACCAGTCTACGATTCGACGGAGCTATAAGCGAATTACGACATCGCAGTTGTTAATAATGCTTTGTAGCGCGATTCGACAGTTAATAAAATCTTCATTATGCGAGCTACCGAACGATGCCAGCACGCTAAGGGCGAGGCGGACAGACCACGCCGTCATCAAGATCGCGTTGTTTGGCTAGCACCCGCGGTGACCTTTTCCTCGTATTAAAACGTGTACATACATATATCGTGGTACCGTTACGTTAGGTTAGCAACCCCCCTCCCCCCTCCCCCCCGGTGCTACAGGCTCTGGTACGATACGGGGTTAGCTGTGCTTGTATATTGTGCGACTTTAACGCGCCAGGTGTCGTAATCGAGTGGACGCGATACATGTGCACGTATTTGTTTACAAGCCGCTTATCGGATCCTTAACACCGGTGTGTCGAGTATATAGCCATAGCAGGTACTCTATACCTGTTGAATGTAGCACTTTTCTCTCGCGCCATGTCTCGACGACCGCCGAATATATACCACCAGGGGTCTGTCGAGTCGCTATCGTTAATTATTTATCGTGTAAAATACGTCCAATCATCGGTACACCGATAGAAGGGGTTCCAAGAGTATGGTTTCGATGGTATACGAACGAAGGCCGAAGTAGGCATTGATATCCGCAGAGACGAAACTCGCATCTTTAATAATGCATTGTAAAGCTATTATCTGCAACTAGAGCAAACCCTACCGTACGTTCTTTTAGTAACCATACTTACTCTATACACAACGCGGAGTTTATCCCGGCCCCATAATACATATATATATTTATACATTGCGATACTACAATTCGAAGGGTAGAAATCACCCTCTTGAAAAGCAGCTTATATAATGCGTAATCATTTCAATTCACCAGTCCGTAAAATCGTTTGATTTTATTTCTCACTCCTTTCACGACCAAAGTTCAGCCTGACCTTAGGACTGTCCCTGTGACAGCAACGAATGCAGTATATCTTACCATTCACGCGTAAAATCATCACTCTCGATACATAGCCCCTTCCGAAGAACCATTATGCAAATTGTAACGCTGGCCGGTACGCCGAGTTGTCTATATGTGTGATGTGAAGTTCTCCTTCAAACCGAAGGACGCAACTTTTCAGCCATGTATGGGTGAAAATTGTCCTTTCAATGGCTCCATCACGCAATTTAACACCAGTTTACAGTATTTTGCGAATTTGCATACGGATGTGCAGTTGATTTTACACGGATGTTTGGTGGGTATATCGTACTGGTTTAGTCGAAAAGGAAGATTGTTAGGATGATTGAATACGGATGCTGCCTTAAAGCTATTATTTTCACATACTTTTCATCGCATTCAATGACTGCAATGAAATTTCAAGTGGAAAATAATGTCGAATTCGAATTATACAACATGACAAAATTCAAATATTTTTTTGTTACTTCCCTCCCTGTTTTTAATATCAATGAAAAAATATTCTTCAGCTTGAATTCCAGCAGAGGAAGGTTTATTCAACAAAATATTTCCTAACAGATTTGAAAAATATAAAAACAAAATTTGAAAAAATAGAAATTTTCAATGATCAACATCACCCCCGCCCCTTTAATATTTGAGCTTATCGCTCGTCTGGCAGTACATTTTAAGCCAGCAGACTGGCATACTCGGCCTCATCATGAAAAATCGGGTAAAATATTTCAGCTTTTCGACTTAATTTTTTCAGCTAGAAAAATAGCAGAAAATTCGAAAAATTTTCAAAAGTTTTGTAAGGAAGAAAAATCTTATTGATTTTTTTTTTTCAAAAATGGATTTCTCATGAATATTTCATTGCATGTTTTGTGCCCAGAATGATCATTGGTGACAAGTTTACACTATTAACCCTTGTTTCAAGGATTTTCTCAAAAAAAGTCTCTTCGTGCATTATTTCCAATAACAAGGAGGAAATTATGTAAAGAACCACCCTCCTGAAATGGACACGGAACAATTCCAGATGATTAATTGTAATATTTCAATTTCAATTTCCACACATTTCAATTAGCGACCTTTCAGAGATACTAGAAAAATGTAATCTTCTGTCTTCTCAACAATTTTTTTCACTTCATTGAAATTTTTTTTTTAGATAAAGTTTTGGCGAAATTAGCCAAATACTTTCCCTTTTGACCATTCAAAGTCGTCTTTAATTACTTTCAACATTTTTTGGGATTCTCAAAAGGTATCCCAGCAAACAAAAATTCGGTAAAAACTTTTCATAACGACGAAAAAAAAATTAAAAATTGATTACGAGGGTCTAGATCATATAAACTGTATCCTTTCGCGAATAAAAGGCACATCTACGACCTCTATCTAGTCTACATACCAAACTTCAACTTCCTAGCTAAATTTAGAGGGAGAATAGGGGAGGAAAAGACTTCATCACGCTCAAAAAGGGGAAAACCCACATATCTCCCTTTCTAATTGACCCCTGAAACTGATTTTTGAATAGGTACAATTTTTACAATTTTAGCCCTTCAGCACCCCCTCCTGTAAATTTAGGTACAAGTGAATTTCGGTTCAAGATCATCCCCACTCCAGAATGTAAAATGGCACGTCAATCGAAGCCTATTCCCTAAATTTGAACGATTTTGGTCAGTATCGATCGAGCTGAGCAAATGATTTTTTTAGTTTCGGAAAAAAAATTGACATGACCAAAAATGGTCGCGATGGTCTTCTACGCCGAACTCCCCAAAAGACACATCGAAGACTTATGTAAATCTATGTACCGAATTTTAAACCTTTAGATCAAGTTGGAGGGGAGTTATGCGTGGAACAAACTCAAAAAATCAGGAAAACCGACGAAAAACTTACATTGTTGGAGTTGTAAGGGGGTGCAGTAGGTCTAAAAAGTCGAACCACCTTCCCCTTAAGGCACATCTAGGATCTATACGAAATCGGCATACCGAATTTCAACTTCTTGGCTCATTTTGGGAGGAAGATAGAGGAGGAACAGCCTCTTATCTCCCCTCTTAATTGACCCAGGCAGCTAACTTTTGGAATTGATTGGTTTAAAGAGGTATCAGCGATTTCAGTCCCTCAGCCCTCCCTCCACCAAATCTGGGCATAGCTCAATTTTTACCTGAACTCATCCCCGTTCCAGTACATCAAATTTATCGTTGATCCAAGCCTATTTCCCTAATTTATCGATTTTGACAGGCACCAAACTGAGCAAATGATTTTTAGCGGCGGTGGCGGAGAGGGAAAAGCATCTGAAATGGTTAAAGATAATCGTAATGGTGTTGTAAGACCCCAAAATAAATTTTTTTTGAACCACCTCCCCCCTCCTCAATGTTTCATAGATCGATAGACCATACTAGCCAGGTTTACGTATATTTGAAGTTAAATGCTATGGGGAAGGGGAGGAGGGTTGCGGCCAGCTTGAATGCTTGAAAACCTCAATTCTTACCACATTCACTCGTCATTTCATAATTTTTCTTCGCTCATCATCTCCAAATTTTCACATAATCTGAATACCATTTCAGCGCATTTTTTTACGGCAAACCAGGTATGCAACTTTATTAACATCATGTCAAATGACACCTTAAACACGTGAACCTACCTACCAGATAATACCAGGTATTTACGGCAAACTGGTTATGCAATTTCAATAACACCTATGGTTGGAAAAAATTCGAAACAAAGATTTATCGAAAATCAGCTCTCTGAACAACATTATTTCAAATCGCCATCACATCGACAGAATGTGTGCGTAGTCCAAAGTGGGATCAATCTGTATAGAAATCTTGGTTTATCATTTTTGACCAAAGGTCTAGACGTACTGGGCTACAAATCCATAACGAAAATATAATATCATCACATTGCTACATTCGCAATTACTCACAATTATTGGAATATTTCTCCAAAATACCTAATAATAAAAAATGCTGCATAATGCATCAGCGATGATTACAAAAAGAAACCCTGGAAATACCTATGTGTATGAGATACAATTAAAGGAGAATATCTTCCATCGAACTTTCCATAACACATACACACTTGTAAGTAGATAATGTAGATACAATACCTATTTACTTTGTCAATTTTGCAATAGTGTAAAGCCCGTATACGTGCTTAAGACAAGGTGGGACACAACACGACACAATACAACACGATGCGATTGGATGCGATGCGACGCGACGCGACTCGAAGTTACCTACAATACAGTACCGTACGGTATGGTACGCGGTACCATATAAGATCGTGTCATCTTTTCAGGGAAGAGTGAACTGTATTCGCTTTATTTCACGACGTTATAGCATTCGTATAGCGAATAAAAATACACTCATTATCAGGCAAATTATACTTTAATAATGGCAAACGAAACACGTGCAATATATGCCTGGCAAAAAGGGAAGCGCGAGCGAACGCGTACACACGTGCCAGAAATATTAATAGCACCTTTAACATTTATTACCGTCGGCGGAATGGTTACACAGTACCGAGCTTTGGAATCGAGGAAAATGAATTTTTTATACGTATGGCGATACGTTTACGATTTCTGCAAAGTGGCGATAACGTTATAGAGGTGACCGAGACCCAAAGAAGATCGTGTTTGTTTTTCGCACATCAGCCAGCCAGCCAGCACCAAATACCATCCAAGCAAAAGGTGGTTGTTTGATTCGTTATTATAATTACGTTTTAAAGAGCATAGCCCAGTGAGAAGGGGTGAATCGGCCATCGGATGGAATTTTCACAAGGTCTCGTGGAAGTTGGTCCCTCTCGCTGGTAAATATTTTTGCCCCCTACCTCACCCTTACTCACCAATACTGCCTGATATGCTTTCGAAATACCAGTTCAGCTCATAAATTTTTACATTCTGCAATTCTCAGCCGAATTTTTTCAAATTTACAGCGTCGATGGAACGTACCAACAATCATCCCAGGAAATTTTTTCAAATTTTTTCCATCATCTTTTCATCACAAAACACGCATTTCAAAATTTCATAACCAAATATCTTCGTGTTGTTTCAGACTTAACACAATGAAAAAAATATTCATTAAGTAGTAGACCAATGTCCATAACTTATATTTTTTCAGAACTTTTTTTTTATGAAGGAAGGAGCCTTCCATTTTATTCAATTTGCCAGCTCAGAGTGGTCCTTTTCACTAGAATATTTTTGTGCTTTAAAATGTATTACATTTAACTTATTTAGTTTCAGTTGTCGCCATTTTTACATTGGTTTTCTGTATCATATAAAAAATGAAAATCATGCTATTACGTTCCATCGACCTACGTCAGATGGAAGAGGAAGGTGGAGGAATATCAACAGAATACGTTTTGTGATACTAGAATACGATTACGGTCATTTTTGGTCATACTAGATTTTATTTTATCCCTCCCTCCTCACCTCCGAACTTAAAAATCATTTGCCCAGCTCAATACCATCCAAAATT
The DNA here is from genome assembly GCA_900060175.1 of Ferrisia virgata. Classification (NCBI taxonomy): domain Eukaryota; kingdom Metazoa; phylum Arthropoda; class Insecta; order Hemiptera; family Pseudococcidae; genus Ferrisia; species Ferrisia virgata. The sequence continues at coordinate 42,288 of FIZR01010899.1, forward strand.
GATCATATTTGGGAAATAAGCTTTGATTTGAGGGCCATTTCATATTCTGTAGTGGGAATGACCTCGGGTCAAAATTCATTCGGTTCGAGGGTACTGAGGGGTCGAAACTACAAAAATTGTTCCTGTTTAAGTCAATCGATAGGGAATTTGAAGTGTCAGAACAAAGAGATAGAAGAAGTTCTCCCCTTTTTGACCTTGAAAAAGGACTTTTCCTCCCTCATCCTTCCTCCCTCTAAATTAAGCTAAAAAGTTGTAGATTTAGTAGGGGTCATGAATGTGCCTTTTGAGGGTTTAAATTTTTAGATCCTTCGCTTCTCCTTACAGCCCCAAAATGTGGGTTTTTTTGCCTGTTTTTCTTATTTTTTAATTTTGTTCTTCGTCTAATTGCCCTCCAAATTAAACTAGAAAGTTCAAATTTAGTATGTACTGTTAGTAGAGGTTCCAGATGTCCCTTTAGTGGGTTTCAAATCTTCAGCTTCATTGCACACCCTCACATCACCGAAAATGTGGACTTTTTCAATATGTTCCTGGCAGAACTCTCCTCCAGATTGAGCTAGGAAGTTGAAATTTGGTAAGTAGTCATAATCATTAGTTCACTGGTAGCATATATCTCTGACCCTGAATAAACCATCAGGTACCAGGTGAAAGGGATAAATTGTATGATCTAACATTGTATTAAATATCACCAATAAACATACCTTACCCAGCTAAACCTCAAGAATGAGTACCATCGGAAAAAAAATAGTTGGGTAAAACTCAAAACATAAGAAAACCTGCCCAAAAAACTTCATTTATGGGCTGTAAGGACACGCAACGGGTTTGAAAAGTCGAAATTCTCAAAAGGTACATCTATGGCTTTTACCAAGTCTACATACCAAATTTGAACTTCCTAGCTCAATTTGATGGGAGGTAAGAATAGGAACAGCCTTTTTTGAAGATCAAAAAGAGGGAAAACCTTCATAATTTCCTTCCTACTTCACTTGAGAAGCTAATTTTTGGGACAGGCTACACAACTTTGGATTGCCTATCGATTGACTCAAAAAGAATCAATTTTTGCAGTTTTGGCCCATTAGCACCCCTGTTCCAAATTTGGGCACAACTAAATTTTGACCCGAAATCATCCCCACTCCAGAATATCGAATAGTACGCCAATCGAAGTCTAATCCCTAAATTTGATCTATTTAGGTCGTTACCGAGTTGAGCAAATAATTTTTCAATTTCGAGGGGAAAAAATAAATATCATATATCATTTTGACATGGCCAACAATGGTTGTGATGGTCTTCTAAAACCCCAAAAACGAATTCTGTTAATATATCCCTCACCTCATCCACCTTTGGTCGATAGACCGTAATAGTCCGTTCTTTTTTATTATATAACAGGAAATTAGGGGGGGGGGGAAGCTGAAAAAATTACATGCATGTTATAGATATGGGTCTGGTACATGATACATACTCTTTCGTTGTTTCAGCTCTGAAACAACGAATACATATTCGGTTTTGATATTTAAAAATGCGCGTTTCGCAATAAAATGATGATCGAGAAAAATTGAAAAAATTTCCAAGAGGGGTCGTTGGCATGGTCCATCATTCCTGCAAGTTTGAAAACATTTGGTTGAGAATAGCAGAATATAAAAATTTATAATTTTGCCTCGTATTTCGAATAAATTTTAGACGATATTGAGAGGTAGTGGTAAGGTAGAGAACTAAGGTCTTTACCAGTGAGAGGGACCAACTTCCAGTGAATAGTTTGAGAATCCTAGCCAAGGGCCGATTCACTTTTCCTTATCCAGCTATGCCCTTTACTCGTCTCCTCAAAGGAATTATATTTTGGAATAAAGTGTAATTACGAAGAGTAGCTGCTGACGATACAAGAAATCGAATACATAGCAATTGACGCGAAACATCGAATACATTCACCTTCCACCCCCTCCCTCCGGCCATTGTATCAATTTCCCTACTCTGGAGTTTAGGTATTCGACACTCGAAGACAGAGAGGATAGAATTAAAGTACATAAGGGAGGGGGCGGAAACAACACGATACAGCAGAAATCCGTCGCGAAAATCATGTTTATACTGGTACTTTTTAATGCGGCGAAGTTACTTTGAATTTTCACGTTACAGATATAGTTCTTATATGATGTGAAGTACAGCTAGCTAAAAAATTTGCATTGCAAAATTTTTTCATTCGTTTGCTCGCATTGAAAACACATACTGTGTTTACCATTTTTAAAATGAATAATGTATGTCGTTTTCATGTGTGCGCTGAATTTTCATCTTTGCATCGTCTGGCGTTTCTATGCTACGTGTATTAAAAACATTGATTAAAATCCATAAGTCGAAAGGCTGCTCGACACCACCATACACGCTATTCAGTTGTTGGTAGGTACGTAGATGTGCTATAACTATACGTATGCTACCTAGAGGGATAACATTGTTTACACGGGTATTTTTTTTTTCCACGTAAACTTTATAATCGGATATTTTTCCGGGGTCGTCCAAATTTTCGATCAAAATACTCGATTATTTATGCGATATAGCTATAAACGAACGGTTCTATTAATTACCATCGCTCTGATAATTTCGAATATACAATGAATTGAATCGCCTTGCATATTGAATGAGGGTAAAAAAAGAAAAACCACCAGAGAAACTCAAACTCACTACACATAAGTATGAAAAATTTCGAACGAAATACCTACGAAGAAGCGTTACCACATCGAGGAAACGTAGGTAGGTAGGTAGGTAGGTAGGTATATTAGAAATATATTTCAAAAACACATAAGTAATCCACTAATCAAGTAGTATCTGATGAAACGTAAATATTACATAGGTACGTATCTCAAAGAAAATATCTTATTAAATGCAAATTTTTTTCCCCATTCCGGGGTAATTTCGGCGGTGCGAAAAAAAAAGCTGAATTCGTTAGTTTTATATTGAAAAATAATACACAAAGGGGATTTTTCAAAAAGCAGTTTCAACATCTACGTTGCGCCGGGCCGCGCCGCGGTTTTGTACGCAAAACAAGGCGAACAGGGAAAGATACAGAGAGAGAGAGGGGTGAATGCAATTCAAGAATCCATTTGGGAAGCTATATACAGCAACTGTTATGAAAACGTTTTTATCTAGTTTTATGTATACGTCGAAGAACAGAGTACGGTAGGTGAGATGAGTATCGAAAAGTTAGGTAGGTAGGTAGCTAGGTAGGTAGTTAGGTAGCTAGATAGGTAGGTAGGTAGCTAGGTAGGTAGGTAGGTACTAAAGCTGGCGTGGTGGTTAACATTGCAACGCTATATGATTTCTATATTCGAAGCGAATGTTTGTACAATACGATAATCGGACGGTAGCATTTGTAGGCGGCCCAATAGACTAGAAAAAATATCACGGTTCGTTTTTCGATGTAATTAACGAGCTGATTTTAACACGCTTTGCAGATCGTTAAAAATTTTCTAATTAGCGAAATTTCGACGCAAACACGTTAGACAATGCGTGAAATATACGACGAACGTCCACAGAGACAGATGCGCCGCGATAATAAATCTAAAAATTGTAAACATCTTAAGATAATATTATTGCGGGCTTTTTTTTTTTTTTTTAAATAACCGAGCCAAGATTATTTTTAGAAATATGAAACATTGAATAAACTCATTTAATACGTATGATTTACACGAGGTAGAAAGCTATGTAAATTTTTTCACTCGCGTGTAAAAGTAGTTGCATAATCGTCAGCCGATGTAGTGTATATGCAAAGTTGTCTTATGCTAATTTATTTACATCACATCGGTGTTCGTGCGATTTTCGTTATTATTATCAAAAAAAAAATAAAAAGAAATAGAGGTAGGATACATTTTGTACAAAAAAAAAAAAAAAAAAAAAAAAAAAGGAGGGGAAAATTTTTTTAAAAAAAAAAAAAAAAAAAAAAAAAAAATACATCTAACCGGTCTCTACGACCGAGGGATATGCAATATGCTGGTAATGCGTGCAAGTCTGCATTTAAAAACTTCGACTTAAGCTTTTTTGAAATGGCATGTGAGAATATATTTGTGCATAATTGAGTCGAGTCGCCATTAATGGGTGATTTCCATGCACCTCAGTCCTAGCTACTTCGAAATAATTTGAGAAGGTCAGTTTCTAGCTTGAGTTAAAACATGAATATTCTATCAAGTGCTTCTCATTAACTTTCCTTCCCTTCCCTTTTACCATTGATATGTCAACTCATGAAACTTACACGTATAATGGTTAACATACTCAAAAAAATTGAAGGGGCTTAGGTATGCAATTTTCAAAATTTCATGTCAGACTCATATCGTATGGTTATCAATTTAAAAAATTTTACAATATTTTTCTCGATAATCATACCAGATTTCATACTTTTATGATTAGTTGCCTAATTTTAATAAAATTTACTATCAATATTTTCATCCCTTTTTACAACGCTATTTCACGTTTTTAACGCTTTCTCAACCAGATTTTTGTGACATATTACAACTATGAGAATTGAAAACAAGCATCACTTCCCAATCAACATTGAGGATAGGAAGGGTTCAATGAGGCTAAAAAGGCAAAACCTCCAAAAGGCACATCTAGGGTTCTTACTGACTGTACCTACATATCTCATTTTAAACTTTCTAGCCCAATTTGGAGAGGAGTTATGTGAAGAACAAACGTTAGAAATTGAAAAAAAAAAAACTGTCAAAAAACCACAAATTCAGAACAGCGAGGGGGTGCAATGGGGCGGAAAAGTCGAGACTCCCAAAAGGCACATCTAGAGTTTCTACTGAATGTACATATCTGCCTTGAAATAACACGACATTAGATATATATGAGAGTGGATGACCTTGGAAGAAAATTCAGTCATGTCCAAATTTGGAGAAGGGGGTGCCGAAGGACAAAAATCGCAAAAACTCTTCGTTTTTAATGCAGTCAATAGAAAATCAAAAGTTGTGTAACATATCCAAAAATCACTTCTTATGTCAATTAGGAATAGAAATATAAGGGGTTTTCCTATTTTTGATCGTATTTCTTTCGCCTACATAACTACATAATCGGAAATTTCAATCATTCCTCCAGCTACTTATCCGTATAATTAAGTAATGAAACAGGAAAAATTACGCCTGAACTGCATTCACGTAATGCGTTGTAGGAGTTTTGGTGCTCAGATCAAGAATCACGTTTTTCTCATTTTCGTGGGCGAAATTAAAATTTAATAATTTCTTGCAATCGAGTAAACATCGAGTGTTGGGCAAATGAAGAACTAAAAAAATAAACTGCTCGTTGAAAAATTCAACTCGTAAAGAACACGATTTCAAAATGAACAGTATTCCAACCAATTCAATATATTTAATGCATACGATTTCAGCTAAATTGATGTGTACAGTCTGCGGGTATCTAATTCTTCCCTCGATACCTATTCTTTCTTTTTTTCCCCTGTTCATTATTATTTACGTTTATTGATACTTACCACCCTGAGTTTCTAATGTTCTCTCATCTTTTCATTACTAACATTTTTTTTTCTTAAAAATATTCAAATTATAATCATTTTTGTTGCGTCTATAAGGCCATACAGCGTGTCCATCTCAATGAAAATCCCCTTCAGCTGGTAGCTATGCAACACATAGTAAGTTTATGTATGCATATTTGTCTTACTTTCAAATTAAAAAGACAACGATGTGGTCAATTCAATTTTTTTTTTTTGCAAAAAATACCAAGTCAGAGGTTTTTATGCAGATCATTTTATTTCAATATTCCCAAACTTACGTAAAATCCACCCATACATATTTTGCCCCCTTTTGGAGGGGCAAGAGGGTGCAAAGTTTAGTTTCTTGGCAATTACTTCACAAATAACGCGCCTATGAAAAAAATGTTGAAACAAAATTTGTAGAGCATTAAAAAATAAACATGATTACTTCTTTGACTTTTTTCTTCAGGAGGTCGAGGGGAGCAGCCGGAGTGTTCAGAAAAAAATGATTTTTGAAAATCTCTAATTCACGCGAATAGTCCTTAGAAATCTGCTCAATTCTTTTTTAGTAGCATTTTTTTACATAGTACTTCCCACTATTATGTAAAGTAAGAAAAATGTTGGACCGTCCCCTTTTCTCAGCGGTGGTGGGGGGGGGCTGTCCTTCGAAGAGTTACAACTTTCTCGCGAAATGAGTCAATTGTGCTAAAAAAATCGAAAAATTAGTTCAGACAAACGTTGTAAAGCGTTGAAAGATAAACATTTTCATTTTTTACTTTTTTTTTAGGCCGTTATGAGACTGAACTATGACCAAAAAAAAGTGACCCTTGAAAATTCCCTTTGAAGTAAATATTTTTCGCCTATGCGAGTCAGCTATATATTCTAGTAAGCAAAAAATTGAATGAATGTAATACTGAATTTTTTGTGATCGCGAAATTCTATTTCGACAACCGTTTGAGTATTGGGTCCAATTTGGGCTTCTGAAGGAGAGGTTCAAAATCCAAATTTGCCAAATTTTGGAAATTAGTGTCAATTTGCCAAGCTCCAAAATTGTCTTAGACCTCAATAGTTTCAAGATCTCAAAACAGGAGCAATGGAAAACCCATATATACCAAATCTGATACCAATTAATGTGTATTTTGCAAAATTTTTAAAATTACAACACTATTTTGAGGACCAATTTGAGTCCAAAAGCTAAAAACTCTCATTAATCTAGAATAGCAGATTTTAGGCCTCAGGAATCGACACCAATGTCCAAAATTTGGCAAATACCAAAAACCACTCTCATGAGTATGATAAGTTACCTGTAGTTGATAAGTGAGAAGAAATTTTTTTACAATTTTGACTACTACGTCGCCTGTGATGATGAAAAAATTCTGAAAAAATATGTGTTATACTCCAATGTACATTTCATCCGTACCAAATTACCAATCACTGGAAAAAATTGCAAATCAACCTAAAGCTACTACTAGCCAATAGTTGATATCCGCTTTCTCCTTAAACTGAACCCAAGTTCATGAAATTTTTTTGTAGACTCCTTCACATTTCCACTTTGCAAAAACTTTGAAAAAAAAATAAATTTCAAGTTCAAATGCTTATCAAAAATACTTAGCAAGTGAATATAAAAAAATATGAGTTTATGAATGGACTCAACAATGGCTATGTTTTGCTCTAAATTGAATGGGCTATCCAAAATATCATTCATATTTTTAATCGATTTAATTATTATTTCGCCAATTAGTTCCAAAGACAAAATTATCAACTACTGGCAAATTAACACACTAACAAAATATTAAATCAGAACATATACTTTATGTTTGATTTTTTTTTTGTGAAAAAATACATTTGGTAATTTTCTGCACACCCTCCATGTGCGCCAATATTTAGTATGCTTATCATGAAATTAGAACATTCTGCAAACGATCCCTATTATTCTAAAATATTTCACATAATGCATCTCAGACAATCAAGCAATCATATTTGTTCCTTCGAGGGAATTACATGTTAAATGACATTTATTTTTTCTCTTTTTCTCTACTTATTTTTCGTTGATCCACAGACAATTCGAAAAAGTGCAACAACGACCTTCAAAACAAACAAAGGTCGAAAGAGCCAAATTCCGTATCGAAATGGTAAACTTTGTACGAGACAGAAATTCTTATACGCGCCTCTCTCGTGTAAGATAATCTTTACTTACAGTCAACGTACATACTACATATAGAGCAGTAAATACGGTGGCGATAATTAGGGATATTTTGCAGGAAGTGGATTTGTGTTTACGAGATAAAGCTTTATAGATACATTGGGAATTTGATAAAGACCCCCAGTCGCGTATTTATAAGCAACTCGTTCGGTTATGACGAAGAAGGCGAGAGATGCTTTTACCCAGATAACACGCCGCAAAAGAAGGAGTAACCAAAATTGCGTGAAGAATATAGTCTTTCAAATCCGGGCTGGAGAATTTGTTTGCGTGGCACGGCTAGGTGAACTTTCCAAGTATCTATACTAAATACATATCTACACTGGTAGGTGTGCCTTTGATAAGTATATGGATGTGTATGTATGTGGCATGTACAGCACATACCAAATGCAGGTACTAATGCTAATTTCAAATCGTGTATAATTTTAATATCGCGAAACGCTATACGAATTACATTTTCTATTGAACGAGACCGGAATCGTTGAATGGATTCTATCTACAAGTCAGTGTACAGTTACTCTTCTCGGCCTCCTACCCGCTTCGTATTTTAATATTCAAATTTATATACGTTAGTAGAAGTACGTAATACCAACCTACCTACCTACCTACCTACCTACCCTACAAACGTATAGTATTTCTGGGAAATAAACAACAACGTTTACAGAATATGAACATCCGAATCAAATCCAAAGTACGATAACCTTTGATATACTTTAATGAATTAACCTTTCCACAGTACTTCGTGTAATTCTTCCCAGACGAGCGGGAGTAAATTAACTGACAATAATGCCCAGTATCGACGAGAATCTATAACACTACACGAGATTATATTCCCGCTACTGATCGTACAGCAGCGTAAGAAATAAGTACGTATGTTGTACAAGTACTCGGCAATAAGAGGTCTCTTTTTTTTTTTTCACCACTCTTTCCTTAGAGAATTATACTGTTGAGAAATTTTATTTCGCTCCATTCGAAAGAAGTCCGTGCACTGAGAGAGACAGAAAGCCAATAGCGATGTGAACCAACAACACAAACGCACTCTTGAAGAAAACGTCGAACAAGCACTCAAGAATATAGCTTTTTTCCACCTCGTTCTTCGCTTCGTCGTCGTGCACATTCCCCTTCATTTCAGGTCTTCTTCTACTGCCTACGAGGCTGTTTATACATGATCTGAATTTCGTATGTGCCATTTTAAACTCAGCACTAGCGAAAAAACTCGGGCACAGAGACGAAGACGAAGCAGCGAGAAAGAAGAAGAAGAAGAAAAAAAAACAACAAACTGCAGACACCTTTATACTTGTATACTTACTACACAGTTATATACAACTATGTCTGAATACATTGTTTCCACTACATAAAGTCGGATAGAGGTACTTGAACGTTTAAAGTATTATCAAATGTATAGCTCGTCCTTTTTCTCATCGTCGAAATCTTTTTTATGGCCTTTTGTCATTTTCTTCTATTTCAGTTGAAAGCTAGCGCTTGTCGTTGTGTTGGTAGTACTGGTAGCTTGGATGTGTTTTTTTCTCTCTCTCTCTCTATCTCTCCTTTTCTTCCTAGTACCCCCCTAAGTATACGTATAACTTGTATATAGTATATATACTTACTATACTATATCGTTGAAGTTTATCGTTTTGATTTTATTATTTATCTCTTATTTTTTCCCTCACTATACAAAATGGGTTTCTAAACGCCTCCTTTTGCCTTTTTTTTCCCTATCTCGAAAGGTCGACTATGCAGCGAAAGACTACCAGTAGATGTTTCCAGTTGGGGTTGAATATACGAATAAGAACAACATTACTCGAAGATCGTAATGTTTTTGCTATGAGGACCATCGAGAAGAAGGTTCGATTCTGAGTTTAATGAATGAATCGACAAATCTACCATAAATTCGAATTGGTACATATTTTCGCCATTTGAAAAAATCGCTGAGCTGACGTTTTAATAAATACGAAGATAAATTCGATACTCGTGATTTTCGTGAAAAAACAATTTACCGTTCTAAGGAGTTCGGTAAGACCACAAAACAAAACTGATACGGTGACACTGGACATATCGAAACTAACTTTTCATTCAAATTACACCTATGATCACAGAAAATATTGAAAATATTCTCTCCGCTGGTTGGTTAAATCAACTTCAATATTAAAAAGCTAATATGTATTTTGTATGCTCATGTAAAAGAAAACAAGACCATAATATGGACAAGCTCGTGATTGTAACTTCAATGTGAAACAAGATACCGAATTATCTTCAGTTCATCACATCAAAGCTGAAGTTCCACAAGGCAGTTTACTAGGTTCGTTCTTATACTCAATCTCAATACTTTCGATATATCCGTAGACGAAGATACAAGTTCATGAGTGGATAACATCTATTGAGGTTAAAATTAATTGAATATTAAAATTAAATGGTAAAATTAATCTGTTATCAGTTTCAATTATATTAAAGTTGAAATTTTTTTATAAAATAAGTATGGATTAAATTTTTTGTTAAAATTCAGATATTCATAATATCAAACTCATTGATTTGCAATAATTTTAATTGAAAAAATATTGTACATTTGCTGAGAAAAGAAGCGCTCATCGATACCTTTTTCCAATTAATGGTAAAGATAGAGACTAACCTTGGAATGAATAGCTGAAACTCACACAAGACGCACCTAGGGCCCCTTACTAAAGCTGCGTGTCAAATTCCAATCTTCTAACTCAATTTAGAGGAAAGAACGCGAAACAAATTCGAAAACAGAGAAAAGTATTCAAAAACCACATTCTGAAGATGAGATGAGATGGAAGCAGGTTGAAAAGTTGAAACCGCCAAAAGGCACAACTAGAAAACACCTCTCCACTGAACCTACATATCAAATTTCAACCTGTTGGCTCGAGTTGAATGGAAGATATGCGAGAGAAAAACTCGAAAAACAGCAAAAACCACGAAACAAAAACTACCTCTTCGAGGCTGTAAGGGGGCGGAAAAATAGTTACTTTTGCTTTCTGGCATCCCATAGCTCAAATTTGAACGTGATAGAACTTGCGCCAAAGGTTATCCCTACCCATAATCAGCTGTTAATCCAAACCTACTGGCCGAACTTGAACGATCTTTATTTTCATCAGCCGCAAGCAAATAAATAACGGTGGTCTGATTTTCTTTGACAACATGACATAGGAAATTTGTCTAAAATAGAGAGTAAAAAAGTGGAAAAAATTTAAAAACAAAAAATTTCTCACCAAATGAAAAAAACTGGCAACATTTTAATCTATTTAAGCCATCAACGAAAATTTTCACACTCAAGAGTCTCATCAACACAGCTTAAAAAATAGCATACCTATGATGGAGAGAAATGACACTTGAAGAGAAGAGGTAAGTACAAAGATGGAGAACTGTCTCATATTAACTAAATAGATGAAAATATACTTTCTTTATACACGTTTCTATTCTTATAGCCTTAAGATCAATGTTACTTTTTTTTTTTTTTTTTTTTT
>FIZR01010902.1:0-16626 GCA_900060175.1 Ferrisia virgata
GAGATGAGTTTTTAATATTGTGTTTTAAAACATATTCGAGTTCATCAACGAAAAAGAGAGAGTTATAATCTTCTAAATTGTCAGACAGAAAATTTAGAGTTGTTTTTTCAGTTTCAGATTTAAGGTTTTGAAAGGTGGCATCATATGAGTCATTTGCTGAAACTCTAGCGAAGTTTTGAGCCAAGATATTTGCTATATCGCTTTGAGAATCGTAAATGGTACCATTATCTATGATGTAAGGTATAGACTGTGCTATAAATGTTCCTTTCAGGGTTTGAATAGATTTCCACATTTGTTGTATAGAAGTATGCTGTGTTATTGATAGCATGAATTTTATCCAACTTTCTCTTTGGTTTGGTTAGTTAAGACGGCGAGCAAAGGCTCTTTTCATTTTGAAGTTGATTAGATTTTCTTGAGTAGGATGTTTTTTGAATTTACGGAGGGCTTTTTTCCTAACAGTAATTTAGTTGTTTTATTTTTTGTGAGAATTTTTGTTTTAGTCATGTTTATAGTTAATCCTGCTTTTTTCCCCTGTTCGTTCATTTCGTTAATCATTTCTATGAGTTCCTCTATATTACTCGCTATAAGCAGTACGTCATCCGCAAAACGCAAATTAGTCAGCCTCTCACCCCCGACCAAGATACCACTTTTTCTCCAATCTATCTTTCTAAATAGATGTTCGAGTGCACATATAAACAGTGGTGGAGAGAGAGGGTCACCCTGTTTTACTCCTCTCAAAATTATTTTTTCCCAGTTCTCATCCACCAAATATCTTATCCATTGCTTTTGTACTTTTGGTGGTTTCTAAAATTTCCTTTATTATACTGTTTTTTCTTTGGTAATTGTGTTCCCTTAGTTTCTTCTTTATCAGCTTATTTTGAATGTTCAAGAGAAATTTTTATTTCTAAAATAATAAAAATTTACGTCGAAATATTTACGGTTTTATTCGTTCCACGCAAATACAATGCTCACGTATGTATTGTACGAGTGTACGTAGTTTTTCCCCTTTCGTACTACAAACACACGTATCGAAGGTTAATTTTTTTTTCTCACTTCGATATACGTACATATACGTACCTACCTACCTATACGTGTAAAATAGCTAGGTACCTATCTGCCTATAGTACCACCTACCTACCAAATATGCAGTTTATATGAATAGCTAAGTAGGTAGGTAGTTAGGTACCTAGTTCCCAAGCGATGGAAAAAATGTACAAAATTAATATATAAAAAAAATAATAATAAAAAAAATCAACGCGAATGTAAATTAGATATTTCATTTTGATTTCTTCCCCCGCACATTTACACGTTTCGGTGTCGTTTTGGTCGTCGTGCGGTGGGAGGGGGAGGGGGTGTTTCTAAAGGTTAGTGTATGTTATTGTTGGTTGAGTAAGGATAGAGAGAGAGAGATAGAGAGAGAGAAAGAGGAAACGGTGCGGTGAAATCTGTTTTTATTAATCGAAACATAAATTTTCACCGCTCAGGCTTGAAAAGTAATGCATAAAACCTCATATATTCGAATAGTGAAATTTTATTAACCGGGTAATAACATTTGTGCGATATTTTTTTCCATATCTTTCTGTGTGTTTTTATTTTACCGGTGTCGACGTCGCGTCAGGGGTTGTTAAAATCACCGCAAGAGCTATAAGAGGTGAAATTTTGTGTGTGCTTGTGCTTGCGTCACAGGTGCCAGACGAAGAGCATGCGAGGAGTTCGATTAAAATAATGATACACCTGTGGGATGGCATATGTATACCATTTGTCGATTATATACCCACTGTTGAGCTTTTTGTGCCATATAAGTTGGTACTTATCTGATACGATGATAATTGGGCGTAATATTTCTAGATTACGAGTAGCAGTTTTTTTTTCTTCTTCTTCTTTTTGTCGGAAGGTTTAAATTAAACGTAATTTTTATATTCGTATTATTTTTATATAAGAGCAGTCGATTAATCGAAGAGGTTTTGAGAGAAACGAATAAAAAGGTCTAGAGATTAGCTGGTTTTTATGTACAGTACGTAAAATTTATTGGCGAAGATATCGTTACACTTAGATTAATTTTGAATGGAATTTTCTTGTCAGGAAAGCGGAAGATATTTAATAATTCGTTCGCTTTTCTTTCATAAGTAAGCTTCGAGCTGGAGATTTCCTCATTTTTAGAAGAATTTTCAATTTCTACTTCGGGTAAAAAATTTTCATTAAAAAATAACAGCTTTGGTGATTAATAAATTTTTGTCAAAATTTTACGTTAAAATTGGTAGAAAGTACAAGACTGTGTGGAAGTAGGAAGGGGATAAGGTGAAAAATTCAGATTCTTGTTCAGTGTCCTAGTTTTGAGAAAAATGTACCGAAAGTGTTGCATTTGTTGAGTCGGTCATAAATTTCAACCCTTCCAAACTATTCTTCATCGCTGGGATTTTAGACTATTACGAAATAAGTTGATTTTAATTTTTTTTTAGCCTGATTTTCTGTCACATTACCAAAGAAAAGCAGGTTATTACAAATTATCGGTGTACAGTGGGTTGGAGTGGAGGAAAGAGGTGAAGGGTAGCAATAAATTCGTTTCAGGATCTTAGAAGATCGTTAAGACCATTTTCAAGAATGTCGTTTCTCACTCGAAGAGTAAAATCATATTACTCCGGCACGATACAGCCCAAAATTACTCAAAATTGTGGCAGGGGATGCTGGGAAAGAAAAATCAAAAAAATTGTTTTTTTTTGAGCCAATCAACTGTGAGAATCAAAAGTTGTAAATCGTATTCAAAAATCAACCCTCATGTCAATCTGCAGAAAAGAGCGAGGGTCTCTTTTTGATTTAGAAAAAAGTCGGTTTCTTGTATGATCCCCCCCCCCCTCTACCTTGAGATAGTGAACTGAAATTTTACATGTAGATGTAGTACGTATCCTGGATATATACTGATCCCAGTAATAGATCGTGAAGGCTCCAGGAAAATTCTTTTTTCTCCAGGATTTTAAAACATTTGTTCGAAAATTTTTTAGACCAAAAACTAGCTGACTACCTAATTAGAGCCTCAGGAATTAATCCACCTTATTTTCCCCGAGTTCTGGAGCCATCAGTAAAAATTCTATTTCTTCGGTATTTTTGAAATGTTCCATAATTGTCAGAAATAAATTTCAGCAGTTGAAAATTTTTTCATAGTCAATTAAAGCCCATTACTTTTCCTAGAATTTCCTGCCGCACGTCTAAAAAATGCATTTCTGTGCGTAGGTATTAAAATCTAGCATTGCAGGTAGGAAGGGTTCAATGGGGCTAAAAAATCGAAATTCCCAAAAGGCACATCAAGGATATGTGAGGAACAACCTTAAAAAACTCAAAAAAGAAGAAAAACCTATCAAAAAATACTTTTTTGAGGCTGTGAGGGGATGTAATGTAGCTGAAAAGTCGGAAGCCTCAAAAGGAACATTTAAGACCTCAACTAAACGTACATACCAAATTTCAACTTTCTAGCTGGATTTGGTGGGGTAATAGGAGGGAGCAGCCCTTTTTAAAGGTCAAAAAGAGGGGGAAACCTCATACCTACCCTCCTAATTGACCTAGGATGTTGATTTTTGAATATGTGATACAATTTTGAATTTTCTATCGATTGACTTTAAAAGGAATAATTTTTAGGTTTTTGGTCCCTCAGCACCTCCGCCCTTAAAATGGGACAAAACTGAATTTTGACTCAGGGTCGTCCCCACTTATATATATTTAATCTGTTGCCAAACTGAGCCGATTGACTGAGATAGATGATTTTAATGTTCGGAGGGGGAGGGGGGAAGAATTATAAAATAATAAAAACAAAAAATAAATACTTGATATGGTTAAAAATCGTCATGCTGGTCTTATAAGACCCCAAAACGGATTTTATTGATATGTACCTCTTCATCCGCCGATGGGTCGATAGACTGCAATAGTCTAGTTTTCATTCACAATGTAACAAAGAAAATCAGGCTAAAAATGGTAGAAAAAATATAGCAATGGGTCGTTTTATTAGCCTCATTTTGAACAGTGAAGTGTATAGAAGAGTTGTCCAATTATTGAAGAAAGGAAAGAAGCATCTCGCGATATTTTTTTATTGTTCAGTGTAAGCGGTAAAGGTCGACATTGAAGTGAATAGCTGATATCCCTGAAGGTACATCTCAGTTCCCTGCTAAATCTACTTACCAAATTTCATCCTGGTAGCTCAATACAGAAGAGTGTTATGGGTAGCACAAACTTGAAAAATTAAAAAAACCCGACCAAAAAATAACATTTTTTAGCTGTGAGGGGCTGCAATGAGGTTGAAAAGTTGAACCCCTCAAAAAGTCCTTTTGGGACCTCTACTAAATGTACGTACACATACCAAATTTTAACCTTCTAACCCAATTTGAAGGAGAGACATGAGTGAAACAACTTTTTTCCAAGGTCAATATGGGGAAATCCCGTCATTTCTCCCCTCCTAATTGACGTAGGTAACTGATTTTTGAATATGTCATAACTGAATTTTGTTCCTAGATCATCCCCACTTAATAATATAAAATCTACTACCAATCTAAGAATACTGCCCAAATTTGACTGATTTTGGTCGGTATAAAGCTCAGCAAATGATTTTTAGTTTCGGTAAAAAAAAAAATTTTAATCAATGAAATAATTATCTGACTTGACAAAAAATGATCTCAATGGTCTTCTAGGATTTCAAAACAGATTTTGTTGATACCCCTTCCCCCTCTCCATCTATCATAGGTCGGTGATCCGTAATGGTTGAGTTTTCATTGAAAATATGACATAGAAGATCAGGCTAAAAATTCACAATTGGAATCCGAGGAACATTTTCGAACAAAAACTTTGCTAATCTGAACCCAAACTAATCAATCTAACTTTTTTTTTCTGAAGTTCCAGAGCCTCCACAAAAATTTTATTTCTCCAGTACTTTTGAAATTCTCTTGAACAGTTGGAAATAAATTTCAGAAGTTGAAAGTTTTCATAGTTTTCCTCAAATTTCCAGTCGAACAATCGGAAAATGAAATCTTTGTTAGTATAGGAACCTTTTTCTCTGAAAATCTCATTTCTCATTGCTTCCATTCGCCTTAATTTCTCAAGTAATCTGAACTTTCAGCATAAAGATTGATGTGAGGGAGAGGGAAATGGGGGGGGGGGGGTTACTTTTCAATTAAAATTACTGTTGTTTTATAGAAAATCTGCGCGCGTACGTGACCAAATATTTTCTTAAAATCTTCAACTTGCATAAAAGCACAATTGAAAATTTTCCTGTAAATTGTTCACTAGGAGACGAATTAGCAAAATATTTTCATAAATCTGATTGCGATGTCGTTGTTATCGTTACTATTTCGCAGAATACAAAATCACCCCATTTTTAGGTATTACATCATAATAGGGTATCATCTTTTCACCAAAATGGTGAAGGGCCATAAAGGCCACTATTCGAATCGCCGCATCGTTCTGGTTCGTAAACCACGGCTTTAATTTCCTGTCCGCAGAATTTATGGACTAAAAACGTCTTCGCGATGACGAATGCAACCAAAACCAGTAACTGTGCATTAAAACGCATAAGTATCATATTTATAGAGATACCTACATGCAAAGGGGCTGCCGGGTGCACATATTCGGACCTCATAATGTAGGGAATACGCGTACACTGGATACTTGTAGCTATAAAATTCGAAGCAATAAACATCAGATTGGCTCGGCCAAGAGTCAACTTTTCGATTACCTCAAAAAACATTTTCCCATTCGACGGCGATGATTCAATAAATGGATAATCTAACGTTTGAATAGGCTGCCAAAAGGCCGCCAGTACGACGACGAGGACGACGTTCATACTTCGTACAGATGATAATCGACGTACCGCCAACTGACTACAGTATAAAGGGTGAAAGTGAAACGCCAAAGGGCAGACACAGTTAAAGGGTGAACGTAAACTAGTCAAGTATTGACTTAAGTAGCAAAAGACGAACAGGGGAAGGTAGTATGATACATACACACACGCGCTCGCACCAACAAATACATACTCAAAAATATAAACGTAAAATAGGTAGACCTGATGAATAGGGAGCTTCCTTGCATATTGCATTTAGTAATCATCAAATTGCCTAAATATTACAGCTTGAACGTTCGTCGAGTATTTCTTCAAACGACCTGATACACGTGTTAATGGCAACTAATAATGTAATAACTTCATCTTATTGGTATCATACTTCCTTCCTGTTATTTTATTTTTTGTAGGGGTGAACGGTGAATAAGTTTTAATCATATAGCTGTGGGCAAAATTTTTAATGAAATAGCTTTTATAGTTATGGAAAAATAACGTCTCGCTAAATCTGCTCTTTTATTTTTACACAGAATAAAGATCAAAATGAAGAGTAAAAAGAAGGCGAACAATTTTTAAATGGAATCCATCTGGTTTGATTTTGAGATAAAGTTCAAAAACAACTGCATATTCAGTGTTTGGTATAAAAATAAAAGGTCCATGGGTAAGTGGGATAAGCATAGCGAATTGACTTCGCATCTCAAAATTGAAGTTTTTTAGAGAACTTTTTACACATTAATAAAACATAAGTTTTAAGTGTATACACGATATTTGATTTCGTCGGGGGGGGGGTAGCAATGAAAAATGTACTATATAGGAGATGGGTATAACATTTTTTTTCTTCTGAAACAGTTTTAAAACTTAATATGAAGTTGAAACAACTCAAATTTTTCGGACCCTAGAGATATGTCCTCAAAATGGAACTTCCACTAAATATAAATACCAAATTTCAGCATCCTAGCTCAATTTGGAGGGGAGTTATGCGAGAAATAAACTCAAAAAACTTCAAAAATGAGAAACCCCGACTGAGAAACCACATTTTCCGCGCTGAGAGGGGGTGAAATGGAGCCAAAAAGTCGAGACTTCCAAAACGCACATGTAGGGGCCTTACTCAGTCCATATACCAAATTTTAACTTCATAACTCAGTTTGGTGGCGAGATAGAGGAGGAACAGTCCTTTTTCATGCTCAATAAAAGGGAAAAATCTTATCTCTCCCCTCCTAATTGACTTATGATGTTGATTTCTGGATATGTTATGCAACTTTAGATTCTCTATCAATGGACACAAAAAAAATAATTTTTGCGTTTTTGGTTTTTTAACATCACACCTACCAAATTGGGGCATAACTGAATTTTGGCTCAAGGTGATCCCCACTCATAAATATCTAATCCGTATCCAAACTAAACCGACAGAACGAAATGAAGCGATTTTAGTCGGTATAAGGCAAAGTAAATCATAAATATTTGACAAGACCAAAAATGGTTTCAATGGTCTTCTAAGACCGTGAAACAGATTTTGTTGATATTCCCTTCCTCATCCGCTGTTGATCGGTAAACTGCAACAATCTGATTTTCATTAATAATAGGACACAGCAACAACCTGATTTTTAATAATAATAGGACACAGAAAATTAGGCTGACAATATTTGTGCCTCCAATTTTCAACATAGGCAACATATTCACATAACGCACAATTTTTGGTGATACTCGATTATTCCCAAAATTCAAGTTTGGTGCAATCAGAAAATTATGACAAGGAAAGGCAGGAAAAGAATAAACATTTCTAGGGAAACCAAAAAAAACAGGTCAATTAAGTGAGCAAAGGCAAAAACCAGCATCACTTTTCTTAATGAGTGGCAAGTATAGGGAGTGTTCATTGGGGCTAAAAAGTCGACACCTCCAAAAGATACATGTAAGGCCTCTACTAAATCTTCATACCCAATATCAACTTCCTAGCCAAATATGGGTGGGGAGGGGGGAGATTCGAGGAACAAACTCAAAAATTGAGAACTCCTCCCCTCCCCAAAAAACAACTTTTTCAGCTGTTTCGAGGATGTAAGGAGTTGAAAAGTGTAAACCCCCAGAAGCCATACCTAAGACCCATACTAAATCTAAATATTAAATTTCAAATAGCTGGCTCAATTTAAAGGGGGGGTGTAGGGAGAAACAACCCTTTGTCAAGGTTAAGAAGAGGAAAACCTCTCATATCTCCCTCTCCTAATTGACTCTAATGAATGATTTTCTGGAATGTTATACAACTTTGGAATTCGTATCAATTGTCTCAAACAGGAACAAATTTTACAGTTTTGGTTCCTTAGCAGCCCCTCTCCCAAATTTGGGCATAACTAAACTTGAATCATGGTCATCCTCACTCATATGTATCTACTACATCCCGAACTGAATCCATTGACCAAATTAGAGTGATTCTAGTCAGTATTGAGCAGAGTGAATGATTTTAGTCATTGGGGAAAAATAAAATAAAAATAAAAAGAAGTATCTGGCGTGGCAAAAAAATGGTCAGAGTGATCTTCTAGGACCCTAAAACGGATTTCACGTTAAATTCATCAAATCTTTCAACTCAACAAACTGATAATAATGGTTGAATGTGAAGTGCTTTGCGTTTCCTTACAATATATGTAGTAAATACTACTCGTATAGAAAGTATGTCATAGAACGCTAAATATTCTTGAACCCAGGATTGCTATGATGTAATCAACCTCTTGAATAAAGGCAGTGTAAAAATGTGCACTTGTTGTGATTTCCATCCTTTCCTCTAAGCTCATGGGTGTCCATTTGATGAACTCGGCAAATTAGGTAGGTGCTGCATCGACAGTGAACACCCTTGGCCCTCTAAATTATAACAAATGTATTGATCATTGATCATATTGATGAACTTGACGAACGATATTTTCCATGCATAACTCGTTATAAAAAAAGTGGTGATAAATTTGAGCTAGTTCCATTTTGATTCAACGAATGAGTTTGGCTGGATAAATTATTTTCAAATTTGGTATGGCGATACCGTAAGATATGCTGAGCAATCTGAAATATCCCTATTTTGATTATCTTCATAGTTTTTGTTACATCAATTTTCAAAGTAGCGGACATCTCATCCCAAAATGGATAAATTTCAACTAGCTGTAGCTGCAATAAAATGCTAAATTTTGCCAAAAAGATATTTCCAAATGACCAGAAAAGGTTCAAGAATAACAAATTAAAATTTGAGCTCATTTCGTTCTGTAGTTTTTGAGATTGAAATCAAAACAAATCGCGTCAATGAGCTGAATTTTTACCCTTGTTTACCTACACTTTGAGGGTAAAACACATCAACCGTCTCCCCTCTACCCCTGTACCCTGTATTTAATTGAGACGGTTGATATCATCAGAATGAGACAATCGCTATTTTTAGGCAAGTGCATTTTTAGTGTCCTCGTTAGTCAGAGTGGAAGATAAATATTTTTCGTCGCTACAGTTTGCTAAATATGCCTATATTTTTCCTCTTTGGGTTCTGTTTTTAATAAAAAAAAAAAACAAGATTTTCTGAAAAAAAATCCCAATGGGGTGTGTTTTACTTTGATACCATCGTTCTCACTAACTCTGCATGTAAGAACGTGAGCACCTCTTGTTCGCCAATATTCATCGTTCAATTTGCCAACTCTCAAAATGCAACTTACACAGCTTCGAAGTGAAATGACACTCTACTCTTTTCCAGATAGTAGGAGGTGGTGCCACCTCTTCTAATATTTTGTACCGTTCTAATCATTTTAATTAATAATTTCATATTCGCGTACATAGAGCTTCGACAACGACGCTGGTGGATAATTGCCAAACATGTAAACGTTATCGTTTCTTTGGCGCTGTAAAGACTGGAAGAAGTGTCAGGGGTGCGGACGGATGGTATATCCAGACGCCTGTTGTAATTACCATCGAGGTAATGGAAATTCCGCGCGCGGTAATTTTCTCACTCCGTAGTACACTGTGTATATCTACACTCTCGCTACATTGACAAACAAAAGCCATCCAACCGGAGGCTTAAATTGTTCGGGCATATATACATATATATATATATATATATATACACTGTGAAGAGTACCTTGAACGGAGTGCAAGAAGGAGCAAGAGCTAGAGCAAGAGCAAGAGTATACAACAACGATGATGTTATTTTAGTATTACTCTAAAGGATATTATGCTGGCAGTACCATGGCAAAAAACACTACACCAAAGAGAGAGCGACGCGATGGAGAGACCAAGAGGGAGGGAAAGCTACAACGCTGCAACGAAAAGGAAACAGCGACGAATGATAAAGCAAATCTTTTATGTATTATATAGTTTTATAGTATAAAATACCGGTGTAGTACATCTCGCGGTGTATGTACCATAAACACGACCACCAAAGCGACGAGCTTCTCATAGCAGGGTAATAATAAGGGTCGTCCGGAGAGAAACCCAGACCGGGCACTGAAGGGCGGGGTAAAATGTACGCGACTCCGCAAGAAATATCAATTAGCAATATACCCCCGAGTGAGCATCTGGTTAAAGTGGTTGTGCGGTGTGACGGAAGAGAAAAATACTATATACCTACCCCTCCTGTCATCCCTTATTTGTGCGCGCTATAAATCGTAATGTTTAGATTGTTTGTAACACCATGACCAAACGATCAGCTCCGGTTTTAGTATAAGTTGCCTGCCACCGTCACGTCTCGCCTGATAAGACGATTTGCATTTTTGCATTCATCAATCAAGGCGCTAAGTCGACAAGATACTTGTCCTTTGCGTCTGCAGCGCCCATCGTTGGCCCCTGTGTACTTCTTCAGCTTCGGGCGACCGGATGACCGACCATACGACCACACCAAAGAGTAATCCTTTCTTCCCACAACAACGCGTACAAAATTTTAACGAGAAACCCGTGCCCCTCATGCTATAGATCAATTATTCACCCCTGGGTTTTTTTCTTCTTCTTCTTCTTCTTCTTCCTCTTCGCCCTATGCTCGTTGCGTTCGTTGTTGACTTGCGCTCTACACACAAAGGTAACATTACGTCGAGTTTTTTCCCCCTCGTCTGCTTTTTATTTTGTTGTTTTCATCGTAAACAATAGCGTATCCATTATGACACCCAAAACACAATGAATACTGATTCGATATTATAATTCACCAGCCAGATCTCGTAACCAAACCAAACCTCGATGTATCTAGTTGCCATTGTGAAGCAGTTTTCACTTCGAAGTTGTTTGGTACTGGTGCTTGATACGAGTACGAATAAAAGAATACCTCGTCGAAACAAACCCCTTCGTAATTCGTGTTTTATTTACATTGCATTCGTGCCTTTTTTCTTTCATCCCTCTTTTTCCACTTATTTTACCCCCCCCCCCCCACTCATATTTACGCGTATATAAAGGTTGAAAAGCTGGTTCGGTAGATGACATCGCCTTTGATGAATGATGATGCTGGAAATAAGTACGTGGAAATGAAAATTCGATAGATAATTGAGCTCGAGTGGTTCGGTTAGTTTTTAGCTTGATTTTATGATGTCATAATGTCAAAGAAAACCAGCCTATTACGCCAGGGGGCGGGGAAGTAAACAAAATATGTTTAAGGAAATTTCCTCCTCAACCACTCCCGAAGACTAAAATTTTTTACTCAGCTTGATACGTACCAAAATCATTCAAATTTGATCAATAGGTTGGGATAGGTAGTGAATTTCATATATTGTATATGAGCTGGAGTGGCCTTAGTCATGTCCAAATTTTGGAGGAGAGGATGTTGAGAGGCTAAAATAGCAAAATTGTTATTGTTCATTTTAAAACTAATTGATAAAGGATCAAATCAACATCCTACTTCAAGTGCAAAGAAAGAAATGGGAAGGTTTCTCCTTTTTGACCTGGAAAAAGGCTATTCTGTGCATATATATATGTATGTCCCTCCCCCATGGAGCTAGAAGGTTGAAATTTGGCATGTAGATTTAGTACAGGTCCTCATTTGCATTTTAGACAATGCGCAGTATTGTAAACATCTCCACCACTAACTTTCTACGTTTCTAAAATTCCTTGGCAAAGTCTTAAACTTCCACTGCTTCTTGGAAATCCTGACCCAAAAATGTCAAAGACCTCTGGAAACTCGTTGAATTCAATAAAAGCTGTCTACAGAACTTCAAGAGCTTACGACGTCACCTCTCAGCATACTCGCTAATAATTTCAGCGGAGGTCTTGGATGTGTCTTCTGGAAGTTTCCCAATCTCCTCATATTCCGCGAAATTTGGTTTTTGAGAGGTTTTTTGAGTTTGTCCCGTGCATATCTTACCTTCAAATTGAGCTAGGAGATTAGCATGGATATTCAGTAAGATGCTAGTTATGCTTTTTGGAGGTTTTAATTTTTCAGTTCTATTGCACTGTCAAGGGAACTTCAAGAATTTACGAGTCATCTCTCAGCATACTCGTCAATAGTTTCAGCAGAGGTCCTGGATGTGTCTTTTGAAAGTTTCCAATGTTCAGTCCTATGGTACCCAACCTCCTCAAATTCTGGGAAAAGTGGTTTTTTTTGGAGGTTTATCTTATTTCTTGAGTTTGCTCCTTGCATATCTCACTTCCAAATTGAGCTAGAAGATTGAAATTTAGCATGCATAGTCAGTAAGCTGCTAGCTGTGCCTTTTGAAGGTTTTAATTTTTTAAGTCTATTGCAGCCTCTCTCAGCATTGAGAAAGTATCTTTTGGATGGTTTTTTCTTATTTTTTGAGTTTGCTTCACGCATATCTCCCCTCCAAATTGAGCTGAGAGGTTGAAATTTGGCATGTAAATGTAGCAGCGATCCTAAATATGCCTTTTCAGGTTTTAGTTTTTTAATTCTATTGTACTCCCCTCACAGCCTGGAAAAGTGGTTTTTCTTATTTTGTTAATTTGTACTTCGCCTATCTCCTCTCCAAATTGAGCTAAGAGATTGAAATTTGAAATGCAGATTTAATAGGGGTACTAGAGTCCTATTGCACCACTTCTCTCTCCCCGCAGTCTCGCTTATTTTTTGAGTTTGTCCCACGCATATCTTCCTTTCAGCTTGAGTTAGGGGTGTACAATTGATATTTTTGATGTTATTTTTAAAGGTATGAGGTTTTCAGACCCTAAGAACCAAATTTCATTGGTTAGTTTAAAATTCCAAATTTCAGCTCTGAAGCAGATTCATCCAACTTATCCACTGATACCTTTTGGTGTGTCCACGGATGGGCAGAGGTCTTGAATGTGTCCTTTAGTGGGTTTCAACTTTACATTTTGAGTGCAGTGAGAGGGAACGGGCGAATGAGCTCAATTCTGCGACTAAATCTTCAATTTTCAGCAGTTTTTTTATCCTTTTTTGAAATAATGAGTAAATTACACTAGTCAGGAATGTATACCAAGGGGGGAGGGGGAGAGATGCGACCTTCTCCCAGTCATAAAAATGAAATTAACAGTGTAGTGAGAGTAGATGTGTTAAATAGAGCGGGGCGAGGTGGACAATTTTAGAAAATATTAGCAATAAAGCTCAAAAATGTGCGTTTTAATCCAACTTTTCCAGTATTATTTAAAGATTATAGCAGAGTGAGGAGGATGATTTGTCCTTGGGTTTCAGAAATCAAATTTTTTTCAGAGACTATTTAAGCACTGGTAAAATACGATTTTTAAGCGTATTCGTAATCTTTTATCTCGTCACTGGGGGGGGGGGGATGCAAGATTGAAAAATACTTGACCAATTTTTTTCGAACTTGATTTAAAACTGAAGCTATCTAATGGGAGTGTTATGGAATTTTTTCACATTTTTTGCACCTTTGGTATGACCTTAAAAAGAGCTTTGAAAACTTTGAGGGGGCTTGTAATGCCTCATTTTAGAGCTAGAAACTCAAAAACATTTTCTCAAGTTTTTGGAGTATTTTACACCACCCATATTTTTTTTCAAATTTTTTGGAGTTATGGCGCCCTCTACAGCCCTCAAAACCCATTTTTTTCGTTTGTTAAATATCAAATTATCAACTAAAAATTACCATTTTTGATGGCTGTAGGGAAATAATGGAAGTGTAAAATACTTCTAATAGCTTGAGAAAATTTTTCGAGTTAGTATTTATAAAATAGAGGCCCACAAGCCTTCCTCAAAGTTTTCAAAGCCCATTTCAAGGTCATACTAATGGCTCGAAAAATCTGAAAAAATTCCCCAACACTCCCTCTAAATAGCTTCACTTTCATACCAAGTTTGAAAAAAATCGGTCAAAAATTTACGGGAAAAAAAATTAATGTAAAATTCCATTCTGAGACCCAAGGGCAAATTGTCCTCCTTACGTTGCCATAGCTTTTACTAAATTCCAAAATTTCAAATTCTCTGAATGGCTTACATTTTTCCAGATTAATTCGTAGCCTTTTCCTTGGATGATACCCCACTCCATTTTCTGGGTCTTGATTACCTCCCTCCCCGCTCCCACAGCACCAAAGTAGTTTTGGGGTGATTTTGGGCTATTTTTCTAGTTCTTTTTCTCTCTACCTTCCCTCCAAAATAAGCTACGAGGTTGAGATTTGTATTGCACATTGGATAAGGGTCCGATATGTACTTTTTGAAGGGGTATGACTTTTCAACCCCTTTTTGGGATTTCCAGCTTCTAACCTCGAGCTCTGTAAAGAGCTTTTTTTCTTCAACTCGTGAAGGGAATAAATCACGTAAAAATACGCTGAATAAGCAACGCTTCGCGATGCCCTCCCATCATCCCAATAACGGGGGGGGGGGATATTCACAGATTTTTTTTAGGATGTAAGCTCTACGACGCCGAAATAAAAAATTTCTCCTCGTTGTGACTTTCTTATCAGTTTAAGCTATTTTCTTTAAGCCACAGCGACCCTACTACTTAGTAAGACTTCTACCCACGTATTAATTTACCTTCCCTAATTGATGTTACGACTAATAATGACGACTTTGTTTCGTCGAAACACATCAAACTGAAAGAGTTAGTATAAGTGATTTTTTTAATGAACTTACTTGGTAAAATATCGCAAAAACGTAACTTACGCCAATTTAAGTACACCCGGATAATTTAATATTCGATATTTAAAAACAGAAAAAAAAAAATGTAAAAAAAAAAAAACGAAACCTTATGAAACGTATCTCGCGCAGGATTTTCGGCGATACCGTAGTTTTTTAAAATTAATTTTTCTCATGTCCGTGGCCTCGACTTCGAATCCTTTCAAGCTCTGTAATCTCGTCTTGTCATTTGTTTTTACAATAAATGTTTATCTCGCTGGGCAAAGCTTTCGCTCGACGATATAAATGAAGAGACAACGAACGCAACTGCAACGTTTGTGTAGAGCGTATTATGGTTAAATCTTCTTTCGCGTACTTCGAATTTCCATTTTTTTTTTTTCATTGTTGCGATGCTTTTTTTTTTTCGACTGTCTTTTGAATTCAGCGGTTTTTTTTTTTCAAGCTTGCCAACTGAATAAATTATTAGATTGTAATTGTACGATATGACAAGCTCGAGTGGCGAACGAGCTCTACCATAGCACGATAAAACATCTATCATTTAACTGACTTCGACTGACTCGATGCCACGTCGAGTACCACCAACGTGTATGTATTTATCCAACATTCGTGTGGTTTGGCGCTAGCGGGCGGAGACCCGTTAAAAGTATAGGTAATTACCTAAAGTAAAGGTATCCTTTAAAATTCAACTTAATAAAGGTAAATATCTACGTAAAAGGGTTTTAGTCGTAGCATACCCCAACATTTGATGCATACAGTTTACGCGCCAACATTCGCCAGTGTTTTCGATTCGTTAACGTATCTGCTGCACAGCTATACCGGAGTAATCTCCATTCTCGTGCTCTTTTTTTTTTTTTTTTTTATCTACCATCCATCCGGCCCCACACCACCCCCTCTCCCCGTCTCTTTTTTCTGATGCTGGTTATAGCTGTATATGTATATATGTAGCAGTGCAAAAAGAACTCGCGAATTGTATACCATTTTTACATATAAATTGGTTTTGTGTTATTTACGGTGCATATAGGTGGAAAGAGAGTACCTCGTATCGAAATAATTTCGCTTTGTTCACATGTGTTTTTTTGCCCGGGTGCGGGCCAAAGCGAGCTTTTTTATATTAATCGAAAATTTTCGCTAATGATTTCCCATAATAGTTGAATATAACGGCCTCTATACTACATATCTGCCTAACCTACTGCATATACGTACATACGTACGTAGGTAGGTAGGTAGGTAGGTAGATAGGTAGGTAGGTAGGTATATTACATACGAATATGTATAATACGTAGATAGGCTAGAGCCAACACCACAGCTCAGCGTATTCTCAATGCACCAGAATGAACCAGCTGTTGTCGGTAAATTTTTTTTTTTTTTTTTCGAAATAATGATGCCAGAGAAAGGGTGCTTGCTGAACGTTGTGCGGTCTTGGTTGACCCTTACATCAGCCAGGTCTTGTATAGTATTAATTATCTGAGTTGTGCGGTCGAACAGATGGAATAGATTTTGCGTGAAATGATTTCGTGAGTTACCAGCATATAGGCTTATTTAGTGGCTTAACTAAGGAAAAAGCTCCGGTCAGCCAAATATCGTAACTGTGAGATCCATTGGAAAGTTGCGAGAATTTTTTTTTTTCATCAGGCAATCCTCCCCCACGCCCCTTTTTTCATCAAAAATTATCATTCGTAGCAAATATTCAACATAATTTCAAAAGGAAAAAAGACCCTGCTAAATGGTAACACCTTCAATCCAAGTATTATACATTTCCCTTATTTGGTGTTAAGACTGGTAATGACGACTTTGCTACTTCGAAATTCCTGGAAAATTTTAGAGCCCCCCCCCC
>FIZR01010904.1:0-10031 GCA_900060175.1 Ferrisia virgata
TCTATTTTGCAACAAGAAGCAAATCATGAAGTGAAGAAAAATTGGAGGGTACGATTATAATTTGCAATTTACAAAGCCAGACTGATAAATCTGCTTTTGAAATAAATCGGGTTGAATTGGATGATTATGAATCGTTCAAAATGTCAAGCTTAGTTTATAATGGTAATAGAAAACACAGCTGAAAAGTAATAGAAATGTTAAAACTGTAGTGTCAAAGCAGGTTGTTTATAATGGTAATAGAAAACATTGCTGTTTGTAAATGAAAAGTTCAAATATTTGAACTTTTCATTAATTTGGGTTTGAATAGAATGTTTGCGTTTTTTTGTGGTTGACATGATGATGAAAATTTATGACAAG
The DNA here is from genome assembly GCA_900060175.1 of Ferrisia virgata. Classification (NCBI taxonomy): domain Eukaryota; kingdom Metazoa; phylum Arthropoda; class Insecta; order Hemiptera; family Pseudococcidae; genus Ferrisia; species Ferrisia virgata. Next base: position 358 of record FIZR01010904.1, read on the forward strand.
TAGTGATAATTTGTGTTCGATTTAAAAAATTGCTGATTTGCTTTTATAAAATTAAAATGTCAATTCCAAATACAACGTCGGTGAACAAAAAACAGAAAAAAGAAGAACGCGAAGAGCTTGATTACTTGACAAATGAATTGATAAAAGTGAGTAATGAGATTGTGTGTTTTTTGCTTTTCTTCATATTTGACTAATTGATTTCAATTTTTAGCTCGTAGAACCTCACCCTGAGATCTATAAAAAAGAAAATGCTTAACACAAAGATACGTGGCATGTGGGCTACCTGTGGCAGATCATTTCAGTGGAACTTGAAACAAAAACTGGCACAAAGATGAGTTGAGTATTTCTAATAATACTTCTGCTATTTAAGAAATCTAAACTAATCGAAAAACAGATTTAGTAAAGAAAGGAGTACTCTGCAACAAACAAAATCAGGGAGTGGTTTGAATGCTGCATTTTCTAATTGGAAGCATTACGACAGCCTTTTGTGGTTAGAGCCCTTTGTAAAGAAAAGAAGATCTGATAAAACACCTGATAGTTCTAGTGAAAAAGCGTCATGTGATGAACCGTAACTTCCTACAAAATTAAAAACAAATATTTGAGTTGAAGAATTGAAATTGAATTAATTCCTTATTCAACAAATGTAAAATTATACCAACCTACATCCACAAAAGTGAAGCGATATTTAGCATCGCCAGCTGCCAGCATATTAATGCTAAAAGTTTTTTTATAATTCCGATATAAGCTGCCGGTGTTATTTGGTGCTTGTACATTTACATGCTTGCCATCAATCACCCCACAACAAAGCGGCATATCCCACATTGTGTAATATTCATCAGCGATTCTCTTCCAATCTTCTGTAAAGTAGGCAGATAAAGGTTTCAAATATGTTGGGGACAGGCATTTAGTTATGGCACAACACACCTCCGGCACAACAACAGTGGCAGTTGTTTTCCCCTAATACTAGTCAATTGTCATCTTGCTTAGTGAGCTCCCATGAGCTAGATAACTAGAATAATTTCATTTTTAATACTTATAATAAAGTAGAATTCCAAATTAATATCTATTAGGAATGTAGTTACATACCAAATTGTGAAAGCTAATCGTTCCTCAGGTGAAATTGGTTCTTTGATGCAATTTTTCACCAATTCATTCTCTATCAAACTCAAAAGTTTGTTGAATTGAGCAACACTCATTCTAGTGTACCTATAAAATAATTCATAGTTGTTTGCTTTCATTTTAAGAAATCTTGTTACAAAGAAACCTTCTGTTTTTTGGCGCCGATTTATGGGTCGAACAGAGTACCATCGAGTAGATCTTTTCTTCTTCACACTGATCAACTTTGCACATCCTAACATAATCAGAGCTGACGACGAAACAGCAGCTTTCTTTATAGCCATGATTGCATTTGCAGTGTGATTAGCGCAAAGTTTCCACTGGAGAATGTAAACAAAAGCATTGATAAAAATCACAACTTGTGGAATGATGACAATTTATTTTTTAATTCAACATTAATTGATACCATGATATATGTGTGGTGTTATAAGAATGAAGTAAACAGCTACGTATGGTATGACGTTTATTATGGTACTGGTTTACATTATATTCATCTAGATACATCATAGGTAATACTTATCTTATCTCGTTCGCTACAAGTCTCCCCCTTTTACAAAAAAAATAATATATAGGGGTAAAATACATTAAAAATATAGAAAAAAACAATAACAAAAAAACAAAAGGTAAGTATATAGGTTAAGCAAAAATACTGCGATTAAAATGAAAGTTTTAACACTAGATATCAATTTTTTATAGCATAAGTAAAACATTAAAAAAGAAATACACGAACACGACGAGCTAAAATCACGAACAAAAAATTACAATGAAATTACATACGTGAAAGACAACAACGAACATTTTCAATCACAAAACCTTCTTGGCAATATTCCCCTCATCGACCTCTGCGCCTGACGACAGACTGGAGGTGAGGCTGGCGAGGGTGGCAACGGTACATCCGCTGGATTTATAATCTCTGGACCTGGAGGTGTTGGTGGTAAGGGAATTTCTGCCGGATTTATTCGTGGTGAGTTTGCCGGAGCTGGAGGGACATTTTGCCTGACATTTGGTCTCTTTGGCGGAATAGCAGCGAATCTCACGCGTTTTTTTACATTCAAATTTTCATTTTTTACCAAAATCGGCTTAGGCTTACCGTCATCTACCAAGTCATTATCAACGACTTCGTATGCTGGTTTTAAACGATTGATACTCACGATATCTTTTTTTCCTTTCATCTCCAGCTCGTAAAATTTTTTTTCACGCTTTAAAACCTCGTATGGACCTTCATATCGCATCTCGAGCGGCTCACATACCCTGTCAACCTTTACATATACTTTTTTACATTCCTTCAGGTCAGGGTATACAAATATGTTCGTTTTTCTAGAACTGAAATGGACGGGTCTTTTTTTTTCGAATGCTGATCGGATTTTCTGTACATACTCGAGTGGCTTTTCTATCTTCTCGCTTTCAGCGAAGAATTCTCCAGGTAACTGGAGTTTCTCTCCATAAAGGAGCTCTGCACTCGATATGCCATCTTCATCTCTCGGAGCTGCTCGTAATCCCAAGAGAACAATTGGCAAGGCATAAAGCCAATTTCTATCATGGCACTTTAGAGCCTGCTTTAGCCTGCGATGTTGTCGCTCAATTAGCCTATTTGCCTTCGGATTGTAGCTCGTTGTGGTGATTTGGTGCGTACCTAATATTTGGTTTAATTGGGAGAAAAGTTTCGAAGTAAATTGAGTACCACGATCAGTAGTTACCTTTAATGGCACGCCGTATTTTGCAATCCAATGGCGTACAAATGCATCAGCGACTACTTCAGCCGTCATGTTACAAAGAGGCACTAACTCTATCCATCTGGTCGCTCTATCTATCATCGTACACACGTAATTGTAACCGTTTGACTCAGGTAGAATAACTATGTCCATGTGAACATGCTCAAATTTATCTGTCAACGCGAATTTTCCGGGTGGGCTGCGAACATGACGTTGAATTTTCGATCTTTGGCATTTATCACATATTTTGGGTCACTTGGCGATATCGGAATACATTTTTGGCTAATAATAATGTGAACTGACCATTCGCTGCGAAGCTCTTCTACCTGGATGGCTGATATTGTGTAGGCCCTTAAATACCTCATATCTGAGCTGTTTCAGTATAAATGGTAATTTTGCATTACCTTTAACAACACATATAACATCTAAACCCTGCATATTAACAGTTTGTAAATTACCTATTTTATAATTCAATGTATCCGGATTGTCTTTCTGAAGCTCAGCAATTTTTTCAATATTAAGTTCGATTTCTACAGCTGCTACTTCCAGTCTGCTCAGCTGATCGGCAACCACATTTCTCGTACCTGATATGTGCTGAACCTGGTTAGAAAATTGAGCTAAATATTCGATATACCTAGATCTACGTTGAATTTGACATGTTTTATTTGTCATAAACATATGATCAAGCGAGTTATGATCGGTAACGTAAATAATTTCGCGTCCTTCGATAAGATGTTCGAACGCTATCGTACCTGCATATAATGCGTATAATTCACGAGCGTATGATCTAGCTTTTCGGAAAAATACCCAATTGGCTCGCGTTCACCTCCTTCACCATCTTGTTCTAAAACTGCTCCTACTGCTTCATTAGACGCATCACCTATAAGATACAGAACCGAATCATTTTGAGGGTAGTGGAGCAATGTATACTCCGCAAACAATTTTTTTGCATTTTCAAATACCTGACACAATGCTGATGTCAGGGGACTGGTGTTCGATCATTTTTCTTCACTTTTCCTCTTAGTAATTCGTTTAATGGCGCGAGCACCTTAGCTGCTTCCTTCTTAAACATGCGATAATGGTTAAACATTCCAATGACCCTTCGAAGCGCTGCAATAGTTTTTGGTTTTTGTAACATTTTTATTTTCTGGATACGATCAGCTTCTGTATTACACTGACTTCATAATCTTTTAAATACGATGGAGGACGACAAACTCTACCACTCCTTTCAGACGCTTGAATCTGCTGATCAACAACGCTAGTAGGCGCAGGTGACTAAGGTAACACTGACAACGAATTGTTCTGACTAGAATTAGATTGAGTAATAGGAGTTTCATTCTGAGTAGATGATTGACTAACATGATTAGAACTAGGCTCAGGAATAATGCAATCACGATCAGCAATATTTTCAAGGTCAAACATAGTATATCTACTACCATTCGGATTCTTATCCTGAAATAAATCTGATCCCTTTTGACTTTCCTTAAATAAAACATTCCTAGCCAGCTTTACCTGTCTATCTTCAATACTCCATAAACAAAAACCAGAGTCATAATATCCTATGAAAATACATTCCTCAGAACGCCTGTCGAGCTTTTTATGCTCATGAGGATTGCAAATGGTACGATTAATAAGCTCCGCCAGACCATTATGCTGAGGAGTATAGCCAATAGTATATTGAATCTTAATTCCCTTTTCACACATCCATTCCTTGAAATCATTATTCGAATACTCTCCACCTCTATCGCACCTCAAAACAGATAGTTTTACATTAAACATAGCAGTAGTGCAATTAAAATACTCTTTTATATGACTAGAAGTCTTACTCTTATGTTTTAATAAATGTACAGGGTAAAAATGAGAAAAATTGTCAACCAATGTCAAAATATAATGTTTACCATTGTAAGTAGAATTTTATATTCTACACAGATCAGAATGAGTCAGCTCCAATAAACGACAGTTACGATTTGGTACAGTACTATTAAACGGTAATGCGATCTGTTTACTTGAATACACGAAATACAATCAGAATTGTCAATTAATTCGTCGCTAATATCGTCAAGACCATCGACTAATTTTTTCTTAATAATCATAGATAAATATTTGTCACTTAAATGACCAAAACGTTTATGCCAAAGATCACCTACAGAATTGCTATCGTAAAGAAACAAACCTACAGAATTCCTTTTAAAAGTCACTTTGTAAGGTCTACCCATTTTAAAACCTTCAGCTACAAATTCTTCCTACGTCAATTAGGGAGAAGTATGTACATTTAGTTGGAGCTCTAGATGTGTCATTTGGGGGTATCGACTTTTCAACCTCATTTCACCCATTCACAGTCCCAAATATGTGGTTTTTGGGTCGGTTTTTCTTATTTGTTCAGTTTGTTCCTCGCATAATTCCCCTCCATATTGAGGTAGGGACTTGAAATTAGGTATGTACTTTTGGTAGGACCGCTAGAATGTACTTTATATCTCAAAAATCAAATGGGAAGGGAATGTCTTATGATTTGTTTTTCGGATAATAGACAGTAAACCGGTTTTTGTGAATTTTTCAATCTTGAAACCAGTTTATCAGTCAACAACCGGTTATCAAAAATTCCAAAAAAATTTAAGCTACAAAACATGTTTGTTGTTGATCTTAAAAAAGTGATAATTTTTCTTGTCCTTCAATTTTTTCTGTGGGTGGCACTGGAGAGAAGTAATACTTTCTGTAGGTAAGGCGTCACTCAACTCTTTCAAGGTATGCCTTACGTATCTCCTCTTCATACATATAAAAAAAAATTTTTCGCCTAAAAGTTATTTATTTTAAAATAACTTGATGGCTGCATTACGTAAACCTTGAAATTTAATGCATCAAATGTTCCAGACGTTCTAGAGCCTCCAGCAAAAAATTATTTCTCTAGGATTTTCGTAATGCTTCAAAACGACTGGATACCAAATTTCAGCAGCTGAAAATTTTATCACAGATTGAAATGTTTTTTTCTGAAATTTCCAGCCGGACAGTAGAAAAATATTTTTTTTGGATCGGGTTTTAATTGAAAAAGAAAAAAAAAACAAATGCTAAAAATTCAAAAATGCGTCAACTTTTTGTTAAACAAAAATTGGTATTTATGCTAATATAAGTCTCCCGAATCGATCTAACCCATATTCCAAGCGTTTTGGAGACTTCAGCAAAAGTTTTAATCTCTCCAGAATTTAAACGTCATCACAAGAAAACTTTTTTTAGCTGACCAGCTGGAAATTCTAGGAAAACTACTCCATTCCAATATGCGGGGATAACATTTTAAGCCACTGAAATTCACACCTTGAAGAAATTAAAATTTTTGCTGGAGACTATAGAACGCTTGAAAAATGGTTTAGAGCCATTCAGAAGACCTATATTATTAGCACGTGTACTAATTATTGCTAAAAAAACGTAGACGTATTTTCGAATTTTGAATCTTTTAATTAGTTTCGAAGTCTACATTGTGTGGGTTTCAGTTTTTTTTTTAAATAAATGTCCAAACCAATTCAAATTTTCAATTTTTCAAAATCCTAGAGAAAAAAAAAATTTTTGGAGGCTCCTGAACGTCTGGAAAATAAGTCTGTTTTCATGAGATTTAATACAATTCGGTGCTAAAAAATTCCAAAATATTCAGGAGCCACTGGACGTACGTCTCAAAACTATTTCCAATCAATTTGGCATGTCAAAAATTGGATATCCGTTGACTTGGACCTTTTTACTACGATGCGTGAGCTATGTGTATTTTTAAATTATTTATTGGAAAATTTTCTGCAATAAAATATGGATTTGAGCTCAAAATTTATAAATTTTGGAAAATTGTGCTTTAATCGATTAAATAGCTCACCAATACGGGTAATTTGAGGTTTAGCTGCTGATGTTCATATATGTATATGTACCAATTTTATGAACTGTTTTTCAGCACTAGAAAAGTTCAAATTTCTCTGAACACCACAAGCCCTGTTGAAACCGCTTTCAATCGATTTGTAGGTCAAAAGTTGGGTATGTACCAAATTTCAGCTTTTTTCGTTGATCAGATCAAATTTTCATGATTTATAGGAGGATGAGATAATTTTGTAATTTGAAAAACTCGCCAAAATTCAAAAAATATACTTCAGGACAAAAATTTTGGAAATTATGTTATTTTAATATGTACGTTCACTTTATTTATGCACTGATTTGAAATTTTGATTTGAATTGGGATACCCCCCTTATTAATTATAAAAAAGTAGTGAAAAACGCGTTTTTTAGTTTTGATTTTTTTTGAGCATGTTGCTCTCAATTTCTGTATCTCGAAAAATATACGTGATAGATGACCACCTAACAAAGATGATAAAAAAATTTCCAGTCACAAGTCCCTCCCTAAAATTTTTTAAATTTCCCAACATAATAAATTTTCAAAAAATTCTCATTTATAGTACTCATCAAGATGTATAATCTGTGAAAATTTGAAAAGTTTTTATCCTCTACTTGTATAAGAGGTCAAAAAAAATTTGGGATGTGTTTAGACTATAAGTAACAATTTGGCTCAAGTTTGATCGATTTTGGGTTGGGGGCCGTTTTTCACCCTTATCAGTAAAGGTTCCTTGGTATTAAATATTTTTTATGTATGTTGAGTAATCTCATTCAGGTGTGGCATTTTGAACACTTTAGTGGCATAACAACGGTTGACTTATTGGAGAGAGTTGGTGAAAATCGTGCAAAATTTCAGAGGTTTGAAAATGAATTTTTTTAAAAAAAAGTCGCTCTGAGGGGCACCCCTTTCCCTCTTTTACACCAATGAAAAGCTTCATTTAGCGTGCCCACTGTCATTACCTGCTAAATAAATGTGTATTGAAAAAATATTTAATCGGGTACATTTTGTGAAATATTTTAGGATGTTTTCTATTGTCTTATAAGATAATTTAACGTTAACATTTACTCCGGATTATTTGTATATAAGCTTTGGCTACGTTTGCTTTGCTGCCATGTTCGTAAGGTTGAGTAATATTGATACCAGCTTCGTTGAGGAATAAAATAATACCCTGCCGCACCTAGAACTGCTAAAATAATCAGTACCAAAATAAAAACCACTATTCCTGAAGAACTACTGCTACTTGCAGATTGTACAGAATAATTTGAACAGCGCAGATTTTCACTACTCGGCCTCGTATTATCGCAGACACAGGAGGAAGTTAGAAGAAAACTCGAGTATCGCGATGGTTTTGTCAGACATATCCCATAACACTGTGATCTGTTGCAAGGATTCTGAAAAATTAGATAATTTATTGAATACCACGCGTTGAGTACATATTTACTATTCATTTTCGCCAGACATGCTAATTTCTTTGATATGTGAATACAAAATTTCCCAAAGGCAGAGTTACAGTTCACTGTAATAATAACGATTGATATTGACATTAGTGAAGGCCAATCTACGTATATGAATTATTAATAAATAATTGGCGATTGTGGGCTGTTCCGAATAATGTCTCATAGGGAATTTGTGACGTTACGTTATGTGCTATTTTGAGTCATTTGTATGGACCGATGAAGTGAAAAGTATGAGGAATATGTTATTAGAAAAATTTTGTTTGCATGTACACAGTACCCATACGTATATTTTAAATATGAAAACCTGATAAAATTTTCAATAGTAAAGCTTTCGAGGTTTAAAATTATTCTATATTCAGAGTCTGTATAGATCTATTACGTAGATACTCGTATAATTCGGAATTCATTTACCTGATTGGATCGCTGCAAAAGGCTATTGTAAGCGTACAACTGTTTCGTAGACGATGTGCTATTGTCGCGAAAATAATCATCAACCTCATATGTGTTTCTTACATATTCGAAATTTTTCGTATGGTATATTCTGTTTCCGTGATCGAACGTTATAAATATATCTCCATTGAGAACTCCCAGAAAACGTGCATATTGCTCATTATGTGTCTGAAAATAACGTAGGCAGAATTAAATGTCGAATTGGACTCTGTCCAAACTTATTAGAGTAGGCCGAATTTTATTTATTTATTTATTTTTTTTGGAAATCCTCATATGGCAGAGCGGGGTCACAATAGTTGCGAATTAACCTAAAACTAATGTGGTAAAAATTTCAGCTTTCCAATTCAATTTTTTAAACTTGCAAAACTGACTTAAAATTTGTTAATTTTTAAAAAATTATGAATTTTTTTCTTTTAAATGGAATTATTACATATTTTTACACTCACAATTATAATCATTGGCAAATTTTTACTATTTTCCCTTTTTCCGGATATTTTTTTCACGATTTTCTGAAAAACTATGAAGAAATTTTTTTAGAAACTCCCTTCTCATGTGAATATAGAGAATTGATTTTTTTTTGAACTTTTGAACATTTATTTTTCCCGATTCAATACTATAATTATACGTTTATATATTCAACATAAAGAGCACACCAGTGGATTATTATTATTAAAACCCAGAAAATTTTACCGCTAAAAACAAAAATAAAAAATAAAAATTTAGACAAATACAGGAAACTGAACAAACACAGAGAGAAAAAGAAATGAACAAACATAAATAACCTAAAGAAAAAGAAATGAAAAAACAAAACAGGCATACTCATTAGACACGTACGCTACATAAAATTCACATGCACTTGTACATTCATACATCCACAAATACATAAAAAAATATAAAAAATCCATTAACCCCCACCCAAGATAAATCAGACATGCTGACAAGTTATGCTAGTGATGGATATCAAGTTGACCACCAAAGTAAATCACTTCTTCAGGTAGCACACCTAACCCCTGAAAATGAAATGGGAAATTGATAGACTATTTTAGAAGACTTTTTAAAATTCCTAGCAGGAAAAAAGAA
>FIZR01010907.1:0-16715 GCA_900060175.1 Ferrisia virgata
CTACAGATAGGCGATGTTCCTTATCTGTAGGTACATCGCGTATATCTATATCATAAAATATTTTTTTTCATATAGTAAACATCAAGATATGCAATTTTCTTTATAACAATAGAAAAAAAATGGAAATCTGAAATGCGGAGGACGTTCCTATTAAAATTAAGAGCTCATACGTGGAGAGAATTTTTTGAGGTGTCTACCAGCCAGTTTTTCAGGGTACCAAGGAGAAAAAATAATCGTTTTTTTTTACCCTCCCTAATATATATATGAGTAGGGATGACCTTGGGTCAAAATTCAGTTTCAACCCATTTTGGGGAGGGGCTGCCAGAGGGCCAAAAACGCAAAAATTGCCCCTCTCTGAGTTAATACCCGGAAGATTCGAAGTGGTATAACATTCTCAAAAATCAGCCCCCTCAGTCAATTAGGAAAGGCGATATTGAAGTTGTCTCCCTTTTCGACCTTGAAAAATGGAAGTTGAAACTTCATTGCATTCGCTCACAAATCCGAAAAACTTGTTCTTTTTCGGGTTTTCTTAATTTTTTGAGTTTGTTCCTCGCATATCTCCCCTTCCCCCTCTCATAAATTAGGTTAACAAGTTGAAATTCGGTATGAATGTTTAGTACAGGTCCTTGATGCACCTTTCGGTGGGGTCGACTTGTAGCCCTAATGAATGAAAAAAGCATCGTCCACCATGTTGTTTCTTTTAATTCACACGATCGTAATATTTCACGAAAATCGGACAATTTTTTTTTTTCTTCCTTAAATCTGTCTCTCGGATTGTATAGGTTACGTACACGTACTGACAAACGTTAGTACGTACGCCTACAGTTCAATTTCACGCGGATTTATTCCGAAAGTACGGTCCGTCTCTGTACAGAGTAGGTATTACCTATTACTGCAATAATTTCTCCGTCTTCGAGCAGCAAATAAATAAAATTGGCACTATCGTACTCGGTACTCGCAGGTATCGGGGTACGGTAAGTACATGGAATTCTCTTTCGGGTATTTCGCTGGCACGATTATCGTGACGTCACACAGGTATAAACGTCAATGCAATGTGACAAGTCTTACGTCAAGCATTGATAGATGAATGGAAATACGAGGAACGCGCCTTGAATACAAAGTACTCATCGTAACACCGTACACCGTACACCGTCGACTCGACACGGCGAGATTTATTCCGTGTTTTTTTTTTTTCACCTATATTTATTATCGGCGCGGAGCTCGTCTCTCTACACCTTCTCACCTTATAGTAAGATACGCTACATTTAGTTCGGCGTCAAAGATGTCGCATTAACGTCGTCTCAATTTGTTTCGATGACGACAAAGAAATTAAATCGAATCGAATCGAATCGAATCGAATTGAACTTTTAAACACGATGAAGACGCAGCTCTTCATCTTTGCTGCAATATGTACCCTATAGTATTAAAATTCTGACGAAACTGGGCACATACGTGTATGCTTAGTACATCTACGTACATATTACTCGTACAAATCACCGAAAGCCACAGCCGAGTAGATGTGAGAATGTGAGAACTTACAAACTCTGCTGGTACTGGAGCGAGTTTAGAAATAACATATAACACACTCATCTATTCCCAATATGGGTTTTTATTTTTAGTCGACAAGACGGCTTGCGGTTGAGCATGGCTTTCCAAAAGTACGTTCAACGTTCACCAATCACACAGTCTATACGTATACGTACTCACGCATCGCATACGTTAGACAGATGTGTGTGCGTAAAAAATACACCAACATATATATATATATATATATATCTATTACGTTTTCATGTACTTATGTAGACTGCATAGAGCTGCAGCGCTATACTATTCACACGCTGACTCGTAAAATTCGACTTAATGTGCGAACGTGTACGCCCTACACCACCATCAGGCATCGCTAGTGCTTTTTTATATTCGCGCGTACGCCTTAGAATAAACAAAAATTTTCAAACTGTTTCTCGCATACGATGTTTGGTAATAGGTACAGGCTACAGGTACCAAAAACATTACGCAGCATGCACACATTAACATACTATTCCAAACTAAAACTCCATAATAGGTACATAACGATAAAGTAAACCACATACACGCACCAAGATGCATTGGTATACGTAATTGCTTACGAGACGAGAATAATTTCAGATATTCTAGTCACCATAGCCACTGCAGCTCTATCTATGTAGTATCCGCATCGGACTTTTTAGCCTGATTTCCAATGTCACATTGTCGATGAAAATCAGCCAATTACGGTATATCTACACCTACATGCAGCAAAGCAGGTAATAAATATCCACAAAATTCGTTTTCGGCACCCAGAAGACCATTAAGAATATTTTTGGCGATGATACGTATTCATTTTGGTTTTTCACCCAAAAACCAAAATCACTTGTTCGGCTCGATACCGACCAAGATCAATGAAATTTGGCCAATTGCATTCGATACGTAATAATAACGATGACTTTGGGTCGAAATTCATTTACGTCGGAATTTGGTAAAGGGGCTGATCAGAAGCAAAAAATAAAGTAATTGTTCGTTGTTGGGCCCAATGACAGAGAATCTAAAGGTGTACATAATACATCGAAAAATCAGCCTTCTAGATCAATTAGAAGGAAAGATGCGGAGGTTTTCCCCCTTTTTGAACATGGTGAAAGACCGCTCTTCCCATATCTCTCTCTCTTCCAAATCACGCTGCAAGGTTGGAATTTGGTATGCAGACTTATTCAAGGTCCTGAATACGTCTTTTGGGGGTTACGACTTTTTGTCCCCATTGCACTCCCTCCACAGCTCCAAAAAAAGTAATTTTTGGACAAAGGGTATGGCCGGATAAGGGGTGATTTTGTCCCCAGCTCCGATTTTCGATGTAATGCCCCCACATGGTGTGTTTGGATATGAATAAAATTTTACCCCCCCCCCTTATTCCCTTTCGCAGTTACGGTCATTTTATTGCATTATTTTCAATCATTTTTAATGCCGACCGAAGCGAATGAAATTTTCTGTTCTTTAGCACAAAGTTACATCTCTTAGAGGTGTATTTACGATAATTTTTTCATCAATTTTGGAGTACTTCTCGTAGTTTTGGCTATTTAAAATTTTCAACTGCTGCAAAAAAAAACTGATGGCGAAGTTCGACTACTTTTTAAAAATATGCCAAAAACGTGTTTTTACCGTAGATTTACCTAAAGTATTCATTTTTGCCGAACTCGTTGGCTCAAAGGTCGAAAATTTCAAAAAACCGTACAGAAATGATTAATTTTAACAGATTTTTCGAATTTTGTATGTTTTATACTGGGAAAAAAAAAACCAAAATACCCTGCTAAACACCATTTTCGCGATAGTTTTACTTGAAATCTCGAAATTCATTTTTTTTGCCCAAAAATGCCAATTAATAGGGCCTGTACAATTAAATATATTTACATTGTGAAAAATCGCGCAATTATACCTGGATCGATGTTCGAACTGTACCGTTCGACCACCGATCGAATTCGTTTACCGAGTTGTTGGCGTATCCCCGCGCAATTCCGCGGTATCGAACAGCGTCGACGGACTAATCAGGTTTTCCGAGGATAATTACGTTCGTCACGTAGTACCCGTGGCTTGTAAACGCGGCATCGGGCCAGACGTTTCTCCCTACTCTGTAGCGAACGACGGGTCTGTAGCGCACAAATACTTATCGAACGATCGTCAATCGGCGTCGTTTGACGGCTCAACCCTACCAAATACAATACCTAATTTTCAATTTCGAGGCAATAAAGTGATGTTTTTTTGTTAACTTGAAGTGACCTTTGACCGAGATATAAGCATTAAAGCATTGATGATAACTTTTGCGAACAATCAGATACAGAATTGTTATTCTTAGCAGATTTTCAAATTTCGGTGTGATTTTACATGGAAAGAAATGATCGAAAGAAGAAAATAACACCGGATTCGTATTTAGCGGGTCAAAATTCACCGATAAATATTATTTTCGTTATTGTTTTATATTAAGTCTCAAAATTTAGTTTTTTCTCACTTTTTTCACTGATTTTACAATTTTTTTATGACGAAAAAAAAAAATGAATTTCGATATTTTACGTAAAACTATTGCGAAAATGGTGTTTATCAGGGTATTTTGACTCGTTAAACACGAATCCGACGTTAGTTTGTTCATTTGGTCGCTTTTCATTGCCAGTATAAAACACTCAAAATTCGAAAAATCTGCTAAAATTAAACGCTTCTGTACGGTTTTTTGAGATTTTTGACTATCGCACAACCGAGTTCGCCAAAAATAAATATGTTAGGTACCTATATCTACGTTAAAAAACACGTTTTTGGGGTATTTTTAAAAAGTAGTCAAACTTTGCCATCAGGGTTTTTTTGCAGTTGAAAATTTCAAATAACCAAAATTACGAGGAGTAGACCAAAATTGATGAAAAAATTATCGTAAATACACCTCTAAGAGGTGTAACTTTGTGCTAAAGAACAGAAAATTTCATTCGCTTCGGTTGGCATTAAAAATGATTGAAAATAATGCAATAAAATGACCATAACTCCAAAAGGGTGTGTGGGGGGAGGGTTAAAATTTTTTCCAAAAATTTTTTACGTCGAGGTACACTATGTGAGGGCATTAGATCGAAAATCGAGGCTGGGACTAAAATCATCCCTTACTCGGCTATATCCTTTTTCCAACTTTTCGCGTTTGCCTTTCCTATAATTGCACAATTCAAATTGAGCTAGTGATTTGAAATTTGGTACGCGAGTCTAGCGGAGGTCGTAGATGTGCTTTTTTGAATTTCAACTATTCAGTCTAATACCTACTGGAAACTCTTACCACAGTTTTTTTATTTCATCCATCTTATATTATTGCACGAAAATCAGGTTCAAAAAGCAGAGCATTGCGATGTTTTTTTTCCAGTAATGACCACTATTTTGACTTGGTATAAGCACATAGTAGGCGCAGTGCTGGTCAAAGACACCCCACTTATACGTGTACAATGTTACCACGTGCAAATTGAAAAATACGATAGGCCGATAAAAAATGTAGCAAGTATAGGTACTTCAACGCGTATCTACTTAGTACTTACTTACTTATTCGAGCAGAAAAATATTTATTCTCTAAGATGGCTACAAATTAATTAACTGCAATTAATAATAAGGTTACAGGTACGTGATGGCGTTTCCTGATTGTACGAGTTGCCACGACAAGTGTATTAATTGCTGTAAAAATCAATTCTTTTTCACCATTTATCGCTCGTTCATTACAAAGACGTCAAGTTATACGTTAATTAATTCGTTTTTTTTTTTCTTTTTCGAAATCTATCGGTGGCGGACAACATTGCACACGTACAGGTACACGTTATAAGAGTGCACATGTACTCGCTAAATGATGGCTGCATTAAAAAAGTAGCCACCAAACAAAAGCGTAATTTATCACACGCGAATACGTGATCGTATACGATTGACAATAGTAATCGTCGGGTCGTTGCTAGTTATCGCGAAATAACAACATCTTCATCTATCGTTCTCTCTCGTTTCTCACATTTGTGCTGTTTCCATATCCGTTAAGTAAGTTGAACATAATGTAGATGTACTCTACGTCTCACGTAGGTAGGTACAGGTAGGTAGGTAGGTATGCCTAGTTGCCTACCAAACTCGAAATGCAATCTAGTTGAGCTTAGATCAGAGTTATAACGACGCTTATCGATCAAAAGAAGACAAGAAAAAATGATGTACGTAAAAATGCGAAGAAATCACGCAAAATAACATTGTACAAGCATTTCGAGTGATTTAATTACCATTAGTTTTAATGCCAAATACGGTAGCTGATGTATTTTTTCCAACTACATACGGCTCGAGTAATATTTGAAAAATATTTATCTAATATTTGGTAATATATTTCGTCACTAGGCAATTATTTTCTCATCGCAGATTAACAAATAATTACCGGGTACGTGTATTATACGTAACGTCACCGTATACAATTCAACGAAGAACCGAAGAAACGACGATCTACGTAGTAGGCGCGACTACAATTTTTACTAGCAAATAAACATTTGACTGCAGCTAATAGTACCGAGGGACCCACTACAACTATTACTCGCCACTTCTTTTTTTTATCCCCCCCCCCCGCTTCGCTCTTCAAAAATCGAAATCGAAATTTTCATTCATAAACGATACGTGGAAACAGGAAAATCTGAAATACGATCAATTTTCAATTCTCAACAGTTGAAAACGAACGTTTTCGTTACTTTTTTTTATTTATTTTATTTTCTGTAAATTGGGCTCGCGATATCTTTCTCTCCGGCTTACACCCTCATCAGGGTCTTTTCGCAATAGTTGGGCACTGCGGTAATAGTAGGGACTTTTTAGATAAAAAATGGACGAAAATTACTGCACCTATCAATCTGCCACGCCAATACCATTGCTGCGTATAATTAATTAGCTAGTACCTAAAGGTATGCGTAACTCGTGAAGGTAAACCTATTCGAAAACGAATGCAACCGATTGGTTTATTCGTAAACTTACGACACGATACATCGTCAACGTGTCACGAGAAACGAAGGCAACGACCACCGTCACCGTAAGTAAATCTAAATACACAAAAGATCGGAGCGCGAGAGTATTTCACCGGAAGCTGAATTAAACGTCGAATGATAAAACTCGTACAGCGTACACCCTACAATATCGTAATCAAGCGTGACACTCGAGATAAGAACTTATGCATACTGCATATACACATACTCGTACATGTATACATATGCAGATGTAGGTACGTGATGTTTGTAAGACTACGAATAGCAATAACGCCATTATGCACACAACAGGCAGAGGTACTGGTACGAGACGCAGCTAGCCTAGCTGCCTCGAGTCTTGACTAATAAATAAACTAAACGTATCCGGCGAAGCGATTTATATACGCTCAAAAAACCATAGGTATCCTATACGGAAGCGAGTAAAACTTTAATACCTATTTTATTATCTGCTGCCTGCCTGATCAGTGATCAACAATGAGTACTAAATTGGTGGCGTTGGCGCACATAAAACACTGTTTACTCCCAGCACTGTCACATCTAATGTGATCTTTCTCACACCTCACCTCCCTGTCGCTCATCCATATACACGATACAAGTAGTAAGCTTCGAATTTCATTGACACTCGAATTATTGGACGTGTAATCTTGAAAAATTAATAAAAATTTACGCATAACACCTCGCTTTCATGTATTACAGTTTCCATCTCCTTCACCCTGTTCCAGCTTACGTTAGCAGGAGAAATACCATTAAAATTTTGAAATTTCAACATTTAACATTCGAACGTTGTAGAATAATCGAAATAGGCAGGTGATGCGCATTATACTCGTGCACAGGGTGGCGGCGATGATCGTCTTTAAAATTATCGTAAACCAAAAGATGACCACGCAACCGGTTTCTTATCGTGCACTTAGATGTAGCGTCTGCGTTCTCCAAGTTCGGCTATATTACGTTTATTATTTTTTTTCCCCCCTTATAAACGTACAAAATATCTACATATAATTTTGTGGAATCCATTCGTTTTTAGACAAACGTTCGAGTATAGGTGTATTCTAGTAATAAAAACATCAGACAGACAACCGAATACCGTAGCCATGAATTTACATACATGCATAGGTAAGGCATAATGACACGTGAACGGCGTGGCAGTTTTTCTACTTGACCACAGTTGTCGCAATTTCCCAGCCATTTTATGCTCAAAAAAAGCATCGCAAGACGTTGCGTTTGGGTGTGATTTTCATAAAATAAACGGAATACGCGAATTGTTTCACTCGCGAAATGAAAAAAAAAAACACCGCCTTACACCTCCTCCCACAAATTTTAGCATAACCGAATTCAGACACAACAATAAGGCAGTCTTCACTCGAAAATATCAAATCATTCTCCAATTTAAAACCCATAGCCCAAAGAGCATATAATATCCCGGTAAGAGGGGGTGAATCGGCCCTCGGCTGGGATTTTCAAACTATGTAACAGAAGTTGGTTCCCACGGTTTGAATACTCGCTGGTAAAAATTGTGAACCCTCACCTTACACCCCGCTTCCGATATTGCCCTACTCCAAATACGAGTTTAGTTTATAAATTTTTATATTCTACAATTCTCAACCGAATTTTTCCAAACTTGTACAGACGATGGACCATATCAAAGGGTAATCCCTGGAAATTTCATCAATTTTTTTTACCATTTTTTCATCACGAAACGCGCATTTCCAAGTTTCAAAATGAAATATTTTTATCTAGACTTATACCTACAATGTATATTTTTTTCTGATTTTTTTTTCATCGTGGAAGACCTTCAAAAATGCGAAAAACCATCCGTTTTATTCATTTTTCCAGCTTAAAATAATCACTCTTCCTCGAATATTTTTCTGTCTTGAAATATGTTCCATTGAACTAATTAACGTTCGATTGTGGCCATTTTTAAGGGTTTCTGGTTATTTTTTCGTTCAGAAACATCGTTAAACGATTACAAAGTTCAAAGCACTCGCATAAAAAATTATTCTTCAATTCACGTTCAGTGGGTCAAATCAGCCCTATTTCGACACTTCATACAATAATTTTGCGTAAAATTTAATTTAAAAAAAAAGATCACATCGATGGTAGGTTCTCACAGATTAAAATGAAAATTGCTTTTTGAAAATTTCAGTAAAATGAACATAAATAGCGTCATTGTCCATTGATTTTCACGTTTTTATAATTAAGATGAATTTTCGCCCATTTTTCAACTTTTTTTTTGTAATTTTTGATCAATTTTCGCCACTTGTGACCCGTTTTAGTCCATTTTTGATGATTGCCAACTATTTTTAATCAATTCTCACTTATTTTTGTTGATTTATTTTCCAAAACTTTAGGTCAACTAAAAAGTGCAGAGAATTAATTAAAACTTACGAAAAAACGTTGAAAACGGATGAAAAGTAACCTAAATTATGAAATAATCGTTGAACATCATCGAAAATTTTGTAAAAATTTGATAAAAGTGGATAAAAAGTGCAACAAATTGATCACAACAAATCAAGAAAAAACGTTGAGAAATGGTTGAAAGTTGAGCTAGAATACGAAACAAAACATCGCGAATTAGATGAAAATATGATAAAAATTTGACAAAAATGGGTAGATAGTGCTGAAAATGGATAAAAAGTAAAGAAAACAAATTAATAATTTTGAAAAAATGAGTGAAAATTTTACCTAAATTATGAAAAAATGATTGAAAATTATCGAAAATTTTGTAAGAATTCGATAAAAATGGGTAAACTGGAAAAAAATTGACCAAAAATCACGAAATAATATTGAAAACCGATTAAAAATGGACGTAAAATATGAAAAAAAGCTTAAAAAAGAATCGAAATTCAAATTAAAAAATCTGATAAAAAATGTAGAAAAAGAAGTAAAAATTGACCAAAAGTGGAATTTTTTTTTTATTAATTTTTCAAAGATTTTTAAGGATTTTTTTATAATATAGGTCAGTTTTAACCTATTTTTCGACATTTTACATCAATTTTCTTCGTTTTTTGGCCAATTTTATGCTATTTTTATTTTACTTTTGACGATTTTCAACAATTTTTTCATATTTTAGGTCAATTTTCACCCATTTTTCAAGATTTTTTTTTCAATCAACTGATGCACTTTTTATCAATTTTAGTCAATTTTTTTCAAAATTTTCGATATTTTCAACCATGTTTTCACGATTTAGATTCTATTCTTATCAATTTTTCAATATTTTTTTCGTGATTTTTAATCAATTTTCTTCACCTTTTTTATGCAATTTTCGATGATTTTCAACGATTTAAAAGAATTTACCACCAAATCGATTTTATAAACTAGACGAATTGACTCAATATCATCTTTCGAATATCGACCATTAGAAACTATATGGTACTGTAATGTTTTTTGAGATTTATTCTGTAAATTTAAAAATTTTAAGTTCAGGTTTTTATACCCATAATGTAGAATTCTTCCCTGAAAGGTATAAAAGTCTTGATTTTTTTTTCGTTTTTTGGAAGGGGGAAACCAATAAAAATTGAAAAAAAATGAATATCAGTAACGGCCAAAAATGGTCCCAACTATATTGCGGGACACTAAAACGAATTTCGTTCACACTTCTTCATTGACAACACAGCATACAAAATCAGGCTACAAACGTCTGAGCGAAATCCCAAAGCAGGTCTAATTGTGG
The DNA here is from genome assembly GCA_900060175.1 of Ferrisia virgata. Lineage (NCBI taxonomy): Eukaryota > Metazoa > Arthropoda > Insecta > Hemiptera > Pseudococcidae > Ferrisia > Ferrisia virgata. Next base: position 10,183 of record FIZR01010907.1, read on the forward strand.
GACTGTATCAGAAAGTACATCCATTTAAATCGTTCTAAAAGATTTAATTCCATGCCAAGCACGTCTAAAAATTTAAAAACGTTTAATGCGATTACTAAAACTGCTTTTCACAAAGCTACTAAAATTTCCATATTCGATTCACCTTTAAATTCATAACGCAAAAAAAAAAAACAATTTAATTAAAGGCCTACGTCCTACCCAAATGTTGAATAAATTACACGCTGATACAGGGTGTCTGGCAAGTGGTGTACTATAATATAGAATGTACCTATGAAGTACGTAATGTATAATATTATTTCTGTAAAAGCGAAAATGCTTCGGAGACTGCATCGCAGACGCATTACTGAAACGTTTGGCGTTTGGCCGGTTGCCATTGTCGATAAATCGCATATTCGTATCAAGCGTATATTGCCTTTATAATTATACGCATGACAGATACCGCGACAGTTGACCTTTTAATGAGATGAATTCGAGCGAGAAGATGCTTAGATTTTGCCTGCACCTAGCCTTAAGGGGTATACCGAAATCATGAACACATCAATATTTAGACATTAGTTCAAAAACGTTGACAAGATACTTGGAATGGACGTGACGACGGATAACAAAAAATCATTAATCGTTGGATCGAGTACGATATTTTTAAAAATAATTCTCAACATTAGGTGTAACGAGTTTCGAGAGGTGTGAAGCGCCTAAGTATGGTGGTTCTATAATCTACCGGCCGGCCGGCCGACCGGCCACAAAATGCCATAATCTACAGACATCGAGTGGGAAGTAAAATCGTTTAAAAATTTAGCCCGTGGCTTGGTAGCGAGTAACTGGAGCCGTGGCCGGTGTTTGATTTCCACAATCGACCGCGACCGAGTATTTAAAAAGGTAACAAATATCAGATTCTAGACTGCCATCAACCCCTGCAGTAGCACACGCCTTAGCTGGTCGGAATGGTAGGTGGGTAGGTCGAGGTACTCTCGCTAAAAGTGGCCATATTTTGTGTAATTAAACGCGACTTAATCGAGATTCGAAAACTACTAACGATGTTGGTGACTTGTTTCAACTTTCGGTAGTAATTTATTCGTACACGGTACACGTAGTGTCGAGTACTGTCGTAAATTTATGCGCACAGCAGCACCGCTACAAACCGAATTTGGTGAAAATTTGACAAACGTTCGAGGGAAAATCATTACTTTACAATTCGCTATTTACCGCGTACCCATATTCCAATGAAAATTTAAACTCGATATATTTTTTTTTTTTTTTGCGGTAATTTAAAACGATATTTGCCTGCCGCCAAACACGTGGTATCGAATTTAAATCGCTTGTCGCGGGTTCAGCACGTTTTCGACGGAAAAAGCGAATATTTTGAAAAAGCATTTCGTTTCCGTACTCGAACAGAATAGGCGAAACGCGCCGAATAATCGATCCGAGTACGACTACAATATACGAAGAGTGAGACGACGCGACAACGAACGCCCGAACTCCATCTAAGCATCTTACAACTTACAGCTGTAAGCCTTTTTTTTTTCCTCACTTATTTTTGCTTTGCCTACAATAACGGCACATCCCACGTGCCTTCTAGTAGTACCTACCTACCTGTCTACCTACCTACCTACCTTCAAAATGCCACTTCATCAATACGTAATTTCTATCGGACTGGACATGTATTTTGGCAGAGCAAGCACCTTTGCAAACATACTTTACACGATACATATGCCACAAATATTCCGCATTCTTATTGCAACCGCCATCAGGGTCTTGCCCCACCTCACCCCACCCCTCTGGGCATCGCGTCGCGTCGTCGACAAAAGTTTACGGAAATTCATCTCGACACACGCATCTTCGCCGATCGACGTGTTTCAATAGCGAAAGTTCGCATAGTCCTACACGTAAGTACGTTCCGATTCTCGCATACGGTACGTGCCAAGCGTTCCGCAGCACAGCCGTACCGCATTTATGGAATTTTCACTAGTATCGAGATGATAGCTGTATTCAAATCGACATCGCAGTTGATGACTCGAAAGACGACTATGATTGGCACGAGCCAACGTTTTCAGTTCAGCTCGTACGTTTATAGCCAAGCTGTCGGATAGACTATTTTAGAAACTGTACAAACTATCTGACAAAAAAAATAAAAAGTTCGGTCTGATTGAAAAAATCGCGAACATATTTTACGGAAATCGTTCAAGATGACGCAAATTACAGCACTAACGCTAATACAGCGTAAAAATTGTCCTTAACATGGCAAACGTTTCTAAAAAAATGGCAAAAATCAATCGAAACGTGAGACGAACTTCAATTCGTATCAATTCTTTACGCCACATTACCAAGAAAAATAAGGCTACTGCGAATAAACGGATGGGAGGGGATGGGAGGGGGATATCAACAAAATACTTTTTGAGGTCTCAGAAAATCATTAAGATCATTTCTCACGATGTAGTAAATTTTCGATTTTAATTTTTTTCCTAAGACCAAATATCGGCTGATGACCAAAATAACTCATATTAGGTTAATAGGCTCAAAGTGTAGCGGAGTGGAAATATATGTACGAGTGAAGAGCTGGAGTCAAAATACAGTCCAAATTTGATGGTTATGTACAAATTTTTGGGAGAAGGTGCTGAAGAGCGAATCGATAGAAAATCGATAATCGATAATTGTACGACATATACAGAAATAAACCTCTAAAATCAATTAGAAGAAGAGATACGAGGGTTAGCCACTTGTTGCTCTTAAAAAATACTGTTCTACTCATATTTCTCCTCCAAATAGAAAGGCCATAGGGTAGAAATCAGACATATTTATCAAGTAAACATTCTACATATGCGTATTGTAGAGCAGCCCCCCCCCCCCAAAAAATAGTTGTTTGATCAGTTTTATGCCCACTATTTTTCTAGTGAGCTCCATGCATATCTGCTGCTCTCTGTAGGCACTGAAACACCAAGATCCCTCACTAGTGGGCACAAACGTGAGCGGATTTGGTAAATAATCGCTGACATATTTTCCACTAGAGAGCGCTGATACTTGGCTCGAAAATTTTTCCCGCATTCTGATTGGATGATTTCAGCTGACCCCCAACCGATGGAAATTGAATAACAACAACAATCGTAAACGATCTGATGTCACAACAGTTGATCGCTATCGTAACTCGTGTAGATCTCAACCAATCAGATTACAGGAAAAATGTCGAAAAAGTGTTGCACGTAAAATCCATTTCAAAAGCTAAAAAAAGGAATTTTTCTAGCCAAGTATCAGCGCTCTCTAGCGGCGCTGCAACGTGCAGAGAGGCCACTTGATGTTATTTCGGTGTCTATGCTTCCCTCCAAATTGATCCATCTAGGTTGAAATTTAGTTGGTAAATTTGTGGGTTTCAACTGTTTAGCCCAGTTGCAACCTCCAAAAAAAAGTAGTTTTTGGGCGATTTGTGTTATCTTTTGAATGTAAATTCCTTTGCCACTGTTCCAAAATGAAACATCGCACAGAGTCATTTTTTTTATTCCACGAAGTGCGTTTCCTTCATTTTACGAAATTCAAGCTCAAAAAGCGACGCATAACGGGGCCTATTTTTCGATACATCAAACAGTTTTGGCGACAATTTCACCTATTTTTACACCAATTTGAAACTTCTAAGTACATGCTAGTTTTTTCAAAATGGTACGAGAACTCATACCATTTGATGATCACCTATTGGAAAAGCACACTAAAATGCAGACATACTAATTTCCCTACTTCTGTTCCTTTGAAATGATCGACGAACACGCTCGAAAGTGAACTACCATCGCATATAGGTAGAGTCAGTAAAAATACATCGAAGCGTCGAAAAGAAACGATGCGATGGTAACAATTTTCGAGGATTGGGAGGTTTTTTGATGCTTGAAAATTGAAGTGAACGTGTACCCAGTGTGAAAACGTTGCACTTTTCAACATTAATGAGCGCTTTAAATCGTAAGCTTTTACTGTCAAAAGGAAATGTGATTTTGTACATTTGTATCGTTTCTTGTAATTCTCTTCCCATCCCCCCCCCCCACACTCGGAACAATGTATCGTAGTACATGCGAGTGCATAATTTTTCAACATTACTTCGAAAGAGGGTACAACGCAGGGGCACTTCAGACAAGGCTACAAAATCGATACGTGAAGTTGTTCGTAAATTGCAAATACTTATAGGATACCTACGATAACGTTCGTACGTACATTTTTTTTTTTTTTTTTTTTTTTTTTGAAATTTTCGAGTGGGACGAAACCAGAGATAACGAAAAAACATGGCAAATTTAGATACAGTTACATTACATACATAATAAGATTTATATTAAATATTTCTGATTTAGTCCGTTATATCGCACATGGCGATTGACTTTTTTTGGTATGTATCTGCATATATATCGCAGCGTATAGTGTTCGTATTATAAGTACACGTTCGGACGACTCGATGCGGTGTAATTTTTACAAGATAATCATCATCTATCGAACAGGTTTACGCCTTACATTCGACAACAAGTACACAAATATATAGGGTGTCCGATGAAGCATTCCATATATAATACACATATACTGTAGGTAGGTAGGTACGATTCGTAAGTACATGGAAATAAGAATCGAGAGTTACGCGAACAGGTTTCAACAAAAATTATAGGTAATTGCTCTGAATTTTTTAAGGACACTTGTAGGTACTTTCGAGCATTACACCATCGGTATTGAAAAAATACATTACGACAAACGAAGTAAAAAAAAACAATGAAATTGGTGGTAGATGTATTTCCCAGAACGCGTAGTGCAACATTTTGCGAACATCTTGTAAAATAAAAAATAAAAAAAAATCGATTCACGAATGGGCGTACCTGCATAAAGTTGATTTTATCCAAATCTTATATCTTCTTACGTAATACAACATTACAGAAAAAAGAAGTAAATTTCGATAAAGTAGGAAAAAAAAAACGCGCGACTATAATACAAAACGCTTAAAATATCGAATGCAAATTTTTCAATATAATTATCGGTCGAGCTGGGATATTCGCGTGTACGCGTTCCTGCCTTGTCCACCTCTCATTCATTTCTTGGGTATACTCGTACATCTGACTCGTACAACAACAAAAGACAAAAACCATAAATATTCATCGATTATGCAATACGAATGTGGACGAATGGCGGCGGCGGCGTATTATACTACGTAAAATCCAATACACAGATAGTAGGAGACACGACACACAATAAATAAACTAGTATGGCCAAAAAGCTCGACGACACAGCGACACTGAGCCGTACCTATTGCCTGTACCTGGAAACCTACAGCCTACTTAGGTTTGAGCGTCGGTACCGCGACCATCCACGAGTCGAGCCCGCCAGCGCCCTCGAAGACGGTACACCGATCCCAGCCTACCCCCTTGTAACTTGAACATCGAACACCAAAACGTAATCGTACTCGTAATCGATGGAGCATATCGTCGTCATCAGCAGGCCAATTGCCAAACGATCGAGAATTCTAAATCATGGCGCGCGTACGATGCGCAATATAAAAAGTAGAACGCGATCGCGATTACCATCGAATTCGCTACAAACCATCCGACAGCAGTAGGCTAACAAAAATGGACCATTTTACTAACATCTTCCTTTGCTCTTTTTCTTTCACTCCTCGAAACGTGAAAGAGTAACACGGACACGACGTTATTGACCGATTTTATCGATATTAGTAACGACGATGACGATGGCGATGCCGATGCCGATGCCGAGGCAGTGACGAGATGATTTTGTAAAATTGAATGAAAATTTTGTCGGCGCCGAAAAAAAAAAAAAAAAAAAAAAAAAAAAAAGGTAATAGGAAAAATTGAATGAAAATTTTGTCGGCCCCAAAAAAAAAAAAAAAAGAAAGAAATAGGTAATAGGAAAAACATACGAATATCGTCGAAACGAAATTGAATGTGATTAACGATGACGAAACGTATCGGTATCGATGATAACGTCTAACGCGATTGTTCGAGCGAAACGCGGCGTCAAATTAAACCAAATCTTCCAACAAAAACCAATATTTACCTATTTATCGAACAATAAAAAAAATAATTTTTTTTTTTTTTTAATAATGACGATGTACCTATTCATTCGGCTTTTCAATGTGCGTTATGAAGAAATGAAAAGACGACGCGAGACAGCCCCAAACATTGTCTACATATCGTAATTCGACGTCAAAATTCTTACTTACCTTGCACAAAGCGACGCCGGTATCTAATCTGTCCATAAAATTATTCACATTTATGTACAGATCTGGATATAGAATATTCAACCATTCGGCCAAATCTTCTTTCATGGCGTACAAATATTCTTCGCTAGACTTGAAAGGTCTAAACGACCTTTGCTCCACCATTACCGCCATTCTGCGAGCAAGCAAGAAAAAAAAATAACATCAATTAGAATACTTGGCAAATATTGTATGATATACCAACTCATATACAGTGAGCAACATAAAGGTTGAGACCCTACCAAAAAAAAATTTCAGAACGCTCTCTAAAAGGGACAAAAAAGCATAGATAGATGGAGAATTTGTCAGGTGC
>FIZR01010909.1:0-15363 GCA_900060175.1 Ferrisia virgata
TTTTGTAAATTATTGCACTTTTTGTGCAGGTCTTTTTTTTTTTTTTTTTTTTTTTTGGATTGGTTGGTAAATTTAAAATTCACACTAATGCAATTCAAAGGTATGCATAAGGTAAGGCCAAGCTATAGATCAACTTCTTGGTCGAAATATTCGAAGGACGTTTAATTTAACGCGAGAGCAAACATCGAGGACCTTTGAAGCCAGACGTCAAACTACAACAGTGGGTAGTGTAATATGGTATAAGGGGGATGGGTGTAAAAATCTATTTGGTCATGCTGCCACTGGCCAACAAATGGAAGTAATGTCACCGTTTAATCCGATTAACGTTGTGGTACGAATTAGATGCGCGTTTGATATTTAGTGTTCAAAATGTACATAATCTGCCGAGTAACCTCTTATTTATTCTGCGTTAAATCTAATTCGCCTACTATAAGAACAATAAATCGACATTTAGCATTTAATTCAACGTGAGACACTGACGTTAAATACAACTGCCACGCGATAAGATCATCGATCGGCTTGTTTCCAATACGTGTGTGTTAATAGTCGTATAGTAAATAACCATAAAATCGTTCGTACGACTAAAACGATTGTAATTAAACGTAACATTTTATAATATCAAGGTCTCGTATAATACGAAACAATAAAAATAACCAACCTACATCGGATTCCATTTATACCTAATTACCCAACCCTGCAAGTATTACCTATTACCTATGTCAGCAGTGAAAAAATTTTTTTTCCAATTTTTCAATACACAACCTTTGAGCTAAGGTATTCGCAAATGATGGAAAAAAAAATTCCAAACACAATCACGTATATACCTATGTAAATTCAATTATCGAAAATACACGTAACGTAACATATGCTTTTATACCTCTGCGGAAGCATATTTCTACACCACTCGAGACTAAAAACGAACTTATTCTAGTAAATTACGTCTATATACCTATGGTAATTACAGAAAGCTCATTTTTTTAATCGTCTACATTGTTGACTTTTTGTCACGAATACCTACGTAAACTTAATAAGTTTGTTCACGGAAACATTAACTACCCCCTTGAGAATACCGCTCGTGTTTCCAGCAGATTTTCACATTTTCAAACTCTCATAACACAACAACAGTTCCGTAGCCTTAATTTTTTCTCATTTAATTAATTCACGTATGCTACGTAGGCTACAGAAGATGAAAATTTATACAAATAAAATCGATAAAATTAATTTAACAACTGGTCCGCTCGCGAAGAATGTAAGTATATTTTTTTTTCTTTTTTTTTTATATATATATATTTTTTTTACATCGATATTATAATACGCCTGCTTTATTTCAAACGCGAAACCAAAAGAAGGAGATTTTCAGTCAACTTAAAAAACTTATTTAATTTTCAAGTTTTGTATTTTTCCATTCTTTTTTGCTCTTCTCATCACAAACTCAAATCTCCCGGATATGCTTTTTCGTATAATAAGACTATTATACGCGGAAACGCGAACATCTAACAGGAGTAAACTGTCTTTAAGGTTTTATTAGCGAACGAAAAATTTATATTTTCAATTTACTGCTTGCTAAAAAGACGATGTTTTTAGGTGCCGACGCAACACCGCGATGCGACGCGTTGAAAGTCTTTAATGAGCAGATTAAATTCACATTTCGTTAATAAAATATACCTACCTACGTAAGTACGTACATCAAATTATATTGGTATAATGTTTTCGTAAAATTTTCCTTATTATTTCTAAATCGATAAAAAAAAAAATAAATCATTTTTCAATCAAATTAACCGAAAATAAAACAGCGAATAATTGAGAATTTATCTATATCTCGAAAAAGATTAATCTGAAATGAAAGTTGGATAGGAATTGGGGGGAGGGGGCAGCTCGATGCTTAAAAATTCAGCTCCTAAGTAGGACGAATACTCGTTAGCTAAGACTGTCGTGTAGAATTACTTTTATTTATTTTTAAAATTAAGGTGACATTTTTTAGCCTGATTTTCTATGCCACATTGTCAATGAAAACCAGACTATTACGGTCTAACAATCTATGACGTGACGGATGAGGGCGGGGATATCAACAAATTCCGTCTTGAGGTCATGAGAGACCATTGTGACCATTTTTGGTCATGTCAGATTTTAAATATTTATGTATTTTTTACCCCGAAAATAAAAATGATTTGCTCAGCTCGATACAGACCAAAATCAAAATTCAGTTATGCTCAAATTTGGGGAGGAGGTGCAGAGGGACTAAAATCGCAGAAATTGTCTTTTTTTGAGCCAATCGATAGAAAATCTAAATTTATATAACAATACAAAAAATCAACCTCCTAGAACAATTAGGAAGGGAGATATGAGGGGTTTTCCTATTTTTTACCTTGAAAAAAGCTATTTCTCCTCTATCTTCCCGTCAAATTGACCTGAAAATGAGTATGTACAACTTCATGTTTATATTTAATCCTGTAAACTACAAAACATGTCCATCACATTTTTCCATTTTGAGGTTAATTTCATACTCATTTCATTTTTAGCCTTATTGTCTATGCCATACTGTTAATGAAAATTAGGCTATTATGGACTAGCAACCAATGGTAGGTGAAGCAAGATACCAACAAGTACGATTTGAGGGTCGTACAAGCCCATTAAGACGACCCACTCTAGGGAAGGCTCTAACGATGCTCCCCCACCCTATATGAGCTTCACTCCTCTTCCTCCCCATGGGAAGTGCTACTCTTTCGATAGCCCTTCCTTTAGGGTTGGCATTTTGCACGCAGAATAAGTATTATGCATTTTTGTGCAGAATAGAATTCTTCAATTCCTCAGTTTTATTTCTTGAATCTTGGAAATTCAATTTCATTCATTTTTCATTTTTTTTTTAAATTGAGAAAACAGAAAATAATTTAGAAAAAAATCAGTAAATCGTTAAATCAATAGTATTTTACCGTAAATACGGTAATTTACTGCCCATTTTACGGATTATGCTTATTCTGCATTCTGCATAGAATAGACGCTCATTTTGCCCGATCTATTCTGCGTGTAGAATAAAAAATATTCTGCAGTGTTTATTCTGCTCAACAACCCTGCTTCCAAGACTTAAAAAAAAACAGCGCAGTAGTAAGGGTACAGGTAGGTATTGGAGTGGATAGTTGAAATTCTCAAAGGCACATCTAAGACGTATGCTAAATCTATGTACCCAATTTCAAACCTCTAAAGCAAGTTGGAAAAGAATTATGCAAAAAACAAATTCAAATGATAAGAAAAACCGGTAAAAAAACTACATTTTGGAGGCTGTAAAGGGGGGCAATGGGTCTGAAAAGTGAGAACCCTTAAAAGGTAAATCTATGGTTTACATACTAAATTTCAACCTTTTATCTCAATTTGGTGGGGAGATAGGGGAGGAACAGCCTTTTTTCCAGGTCAAAACGGGAAAAACCTTCATATCTCAGTTCCTAATTTATCTAGGAAGCTGATTTTTGGACATATAGCATAATTTTTTATTTTCTATCAATTGGTCCACAAAGAAATATTTTTTACGATTTTTCCTCCTCAGCACCTCCCCACAATTTGGGCACAACTAAATTTTGATCCAAAGTCACCCCCATTTCAGAATATCAAATCCGCTGCCAATCTAAGCCTATTTTCTAAAGCTGATTGATTTTGATCAGTATCGAGCTAAACGAATAATTTTTAGTTTCGAGGGAAAAAATTTAAATAAATACCTAAAATTTTACATGGCCAAAAATGGTTGCAATGGTCTTCGAGGACCCCAAAACAGATTTTGTAGATATCCCTCTCCCCTCATCCACCTAGATCAAGAGACTGCAATAGGCTGAATTTCATTTTCAATATGACATAGAAAATTAGGCTAAAAAAAAGAAAGGGCTGCTCTAATGATACACTATCCCCGTATATGGGCTTCACTCTCTCTTTCTAAAAGCGACAGTTTCACTCTTTTTTTAAAATGGGTAGGATCTGCAAAATACCCCTCAGCTATCCTTCAAAATAAGAAATACGCGAAGAACTGATTTTTTCAGTCTATAGGTGAAAACCTCCACATTTCCCAATCTAATTGACACAGGAGGCTAATTTTCTGATATGTTATACAACTTTGGATTCTTTATTAATTGGTTCAAATAGAAACGATTTTTGAGATTTTTGCACCTCAGCACCCCCTCTTCAAATTTTAGACATGACTGAATGATTATTCTCGCTTGTATATTCTAATGGGTTGCCAATCTAAGTCCGTTGACCGTATTTGAGCGATTTCGATCAACATCGAGTTGAATAAGTGAGTTTAGTTTCAAAGCTGGGGTGTTAGAGAAATAAATATTTGGCATCCAAAAAAAAAGTCCTACCTCTCTTGCCCTTCGCCATCCATCTTAAATCGATAATCTGTAATAGCCGGATTTCCTTTAATAATACGAAAGAGAAAATCAGGTTGAAGATTGCACACAAAATAAGAAAAAAAAAACACATTAAGTAGAAAAGAGAGTAAATATTTTCACAAAGGTAAAAAATTCGAGAATTTTTTTTATTCGGTTACCCAATTTTTTTTTTTTCGAATCGAGGGTTTTTCTTTACAAACTAAGTAAGTACTTTTAAAAATAAACGTTAGATATTTTTTTCAATATACCTTGCGTTACGATACAATTGACCAATTTTTGGCTTAAGAAAACATTCGCCAAAATTTACTGTTTCGATAAAAAAAAAAAAAAAATGTACACATATATTTCATTTCAATTTAACAAAAACATCAATTCTGTTGGTACCATACCAAACATTGATTTCACACTTCGCAGTTTTACAAAGCGAAGAAAAAAATCTCGATTAAACTGAAAAAATATTTTATATATCTGCTCTCATATTTCATTTCATTAAATGACAGGTAGTCTAGGGAAAAGGGTACGAAGAAAACGAATCCAAAGAGAAGTATGTGGTGCTACTTTTTCTATTACGGACGATACAGAAAGTCTGATAATAACCAAGGCGCCATCGCCAACTACTGAGAAGCTGTGACATTTCTTTATAAATCTATAAGCCATGTAAAGCTACAATTTGATTAAAACTAAATCTTTTTTTTTGTACACATTGATTTTCATTATTATATTTTTTTAAAACCATTATTTACGTAGAAATGGATCAGAGATATTCTAACTCTGTCGTTCATCAGGTCAAACCGATTAAGAAAATCATACTTGCAATTATCCTCTCCTTAAATTTAAACAAAATATATTTCAACGTGTCTCCTCTACCTATTCTTAAACACTATTTTTTTTTTCAAGCCCTTGAATGTACACACCAATTTTTAGTTGAAGATTATAAATCATGAAATATTTTGGAGAAGGTTTCCTCTCTCTCTCTTTCTCTCTCTCGTTTCCTTATCCCCACCAATGCTGAAAAATTCTATCATCACTCAAATAAGGTAATGAAAAAGCCATTCGTGATTCAACGCACATCTCTCCCATAATACTTATCAAATCTCTAAAAGAATCGAATTCGTTAGAATGAATTGATCCTAAAACCAAGATTCATTGAAGTACCTAATAAAATTAAAACATGAATCATAAAGAGGTTGAAAAATATCTCACGGTTCGTCAGTGTTTTAGATGGATTCCGAAACTCGTGCAAACCATATCTATACCTTACGGTAAATAAAACGAAAGAAAAAATAAACTTGCAAACGACCAACAAACAATGCCACGAGTATTTTTTTTTTACTTCTAATGATTTATCAAAGTTGTTTGTTCTTCCAGCGAATGAGAAATTTTTACCTTGTACCTATATAATACGATATTCATTTAAAGGTAATTCCATGGTGTATGAAAGGACGAAGTATATACGAGTACGAATATGTACAGTACACAGAATCAACTTACCTATAAAAATCTACAGCGTGCAAAATAATACCTTATACTTATTGGGAATGGGTAGTAAGCACGAGTAGTAGGTAGCTAGGTACTTGAATATGTTTCCAATTCAATAAAGCTTTAGGTTATAATTTTCTAATAAAATTTCTTCGAAAAGAACTCCCTTTCGATATACTCTTGGACATGATTTTGTAATCTCGTTAACCACATTTATACGGTACCTTACCTCCTGTACCTAGAAAATCGAATACAAAAGCAATAAAGTCCCTAGCTTCCTTCGTAGGTATATACCTATTATCTAGGTACCTATCCATTCATCTCCACATAAAATGATTAGATATAACATTATTCACAACTGTATGGTTGACGAAAAAAAAAAGAAAAGAAAAAACAGACAAATACACAAACATAAAAAGAGCAACAAATTCCATTCGTAAGAATTCGCCCCACGAAAAAGCTTCGTCGTATGGTTTCCAAAGTCATAAATAATTTCACCTACCTACAGTGAATCATACATTTTACTAGCTCCTATAGTTTCACAAGGTATAATATTCCCAATAGTGCGGTTCGTATCGGTATTAATCTCATCTATTAAACATAAAACAGCATAAAAAATAGTGCAAACGTGGTGTTTTTTTTTTTTTTTTTTTTCCGTCAAAAATTCTCGTTTTCGTTGTGGGAATACCGACGACGACTACGACGACTACGACGATACGAACGAGGAAAAAACATCTTGACTTATCGTTAGGGTCGCCGCCGTAGATCGTTGCTAGCTCCCAAAACACGTCGATTATTTTTCAATCATAAATTCGATTTGCGAGCAGAAGGGTAGGTAATGAAATCAAATGAAATGCCGAATGCTGGTTCATTAATTATTATGTTTTAACAGCGATGCGTTGCTTTTTGAATATGATTTTCGTACAGTAAAGAAGATATGCGAATTGTTCATTCATGCTATGAAAAAAAGAAGCGCTCTGTGATATTTTTTCTTGAATAGTGGTACAGCCGTAGGAACAGGTCAAGATTGAAGGTGGACTAGGAGAGCTGAGGGCTCTTTTCAGTATTTTAAATTAATTTTTTTTATAGTCCAAGCAGTGGCGTGGCGTCCATGTAAGCAATGCTCACGCTAATAAATTCTGAAAAAAATTACTGCTAATATTTATAAATTCAAAAATGTAAAACAAGACTGTAAAAGGCTACAAATATAATTATAATTCGTCTGTTCATTCTATTTGTGTAGTGAGCAATAGACGTCTTGCTAATAACGCGGAATAACGAACATTGCCCCTACTACATATTATATCTTGTAGAATTGTAGGTACTGGCGGGTGTTGGCGGGAACGAAAGTGGGAATGCGCTAAGTGGGGGAAACATGTTTGGGTAAGCATTCATCGAATAGCTTATGTACCAATAAACGGTTCAACACTACGCTAATGTAAGTTTGATCAATAGAACAACCAATTTTTCTATCATTTTTTATAATTTTAATGAAATCCTGAACACATTCTTAAAATAAATCATGCTCATTGATTTTGGTACTTCAGTTTATAATATTTTGACTAGCGAATGGGTGGTGGATACAGGTTTGTGTGAGCATTTGTCGAATTGCTTATGTACTAATAAATAGTTCAATGCTATACTAAGATTGAGGTGAAATTTAAATAAAATTTTTTTTCAATATTTATACCGCTTACACCTAATTTTACCTCAAGCTACGCCACTGAGTTCAAGCTTTGGTCTGTAAAGAAACGTGTTGTACATGAAAATTTTAATTCGCTCTTGCTTCACTCAGGCAGTTTACTACCACTCATTTTTTCCCATTCCGAATTTTATTTCATAATTAAGCCTAAATATTATCCAATTTCTTCCTTTAAAATTACTCCAACTTCGATCAACCAGTTAGTGCAATAATGCGAAGTTGAAGGTATTTTGGATAAAAAATTCCACTCAAGCGTCAACCTTTTCAGGGCTCAAACTTCTCAAAATATGTGTGAATTGACCAAATTTTTGTACCTTATTTACCGGGAATTTCGGCATAATGGTGTAATTTTTCACTGTGATTTTGAAATATTTTATTTTTCCTTCACATGTTTTATGCATATTAATGTTACTGCTTTCATCTAAAATTTCAAATAGGTACAAATTAGCTCGTTTCAGCTGATACAAACTGATTAGAATGATTTTTAATTAGTTTTCCTCTAAATGTGGAAAATCAGTGATTTCATTAGCGATGATGGATTCGAATTCTTTTCAATCCTAGTGTTTCCACTTCGTTCAACAAAGTAGGTATTTTCATCTCGTTTTTTTCGCATCCATGTTTACAATTATATCATCACCAAGAACCTGATTCCACATCCCTATTCTGCCTACCCCCCCCAAACTTAGCCCCCCCCCCAAGGCTATTCGCAGAATGGCAATATTGGTGTCATTTTCATATGTTTCGAAGCTCCTGAACACGAATTTAAAGTCGAATTCGTAATATGTGTATTTTTTCATTGCAGGTTTAAAATACGACGTTGTCATTACGACAATTGCATACGAATATTTAGTATGTATTTATTTTTTTATTCTGAAAAAATTTCAAAAATTCACCGATTATACGTAGCACGCAAAATCACGAGAAAAAAACTTGATAAAATTTTATGAAAACATTTTGCTGATTGTAGGTACAAAACACTTGTGCATTTGGTAACAAAGTGTGAACCGAGCATAAATGATAAAAAGTTAGTTTGTTGGTCAAGAAATGGAAAATGAATATGATGGCGATTTAAAAAACGAGTATCTAGAAGAAAGAAGAACGAATATTATAAAGTATGAAAAACAAACATCATAAAGAGTCAAAAAGTTGATCTGTTAATCATCATCACTGTCTTCGTTTATTACCACCTCACTTTCGTCCTCATCAAACAGGTAACATTAATATGTATAAAACATGTGAAGGAAAAATGAAATATTTCAAAATTGCAGCGAAAAATTACACCATTATGCCGAAATTATCGGCAAATAAGATACTCATTGTGAATTTGACTTTAAATTCGTGTTCAGGAGCTTCGAAATATATGAAAACGACCCCAATATTGCCGTTTTGCAAATACCCTTTGGATGATTGATGGCGGGAGGGTGAAGGGTTCTTATGGGCTGAATTGAGGTCCTCGGGAACATTTCACTTCTCCGATTTCGTTTACTACTTGTCTGAAGGCAAATTATTGGAACTTTTGAAAGTTTTCCTCGAATGAAAAATTTTTCTAATATTTTTCCATTTTAGCCTCTTATTTTCAGTGGAGCTAAAATTTTGAAAAAAATATATGTTATGAAGGGGCCTAATATACATCTAAAAAACATAATTTCAAATTGTATAAAACCATTATCCATATTAAAGAAATTAATAAAATTTTCAAAATGGTATTTAGTGCGGCAATTATGGGGGGGGGGGAGAAGGGGTATCGATTTTTTCAGAGGTACCCCTCATATATGTCTACAACATTAAAAAATTGCGCAAATCGATCGATCAGCATCTTCAAAAAAAATTTATATGCAATTTTCACTTGGAGCCACACGTCCCTCTCGAAAACCAGCGGGGATGGGGCGCTAAAACTTTGGTTAGGGATATTTCTCGATAGTACCTAGCTGCCTACCTACCACTCAGATATCAGCCTGAAATTGCTCGGGGGCAAATTTAAAATTGTTATCCACCCATAGCCTTTAGGTATTAAAAGTATATAATAGTGGACATGCATTTCAAAACGCTATCTTATTGGTTCATACATACTATATTTTAGTCCTACGTGTATAGAATCAGCGTGTGACTCAAAGAGGTGCGGCGCCGATCAACGCTATTTTATCATGTTCGGTTTTTCATTTGGATAATGGGTTTCCGTTTCGTTGAATTTCCACTGACTAACATTTTCCACATTGATATGCGTAAAAACCTGTGTACACGTACGTGCGAATTGTATTGTGGCGCGATAGCCGGACATCGCGTCAAAAGGAATAATAGATTTTACCAAGTGAGAAAAGCGCGTGATTGATGAAATGTAAGTAACGTGAAATCTTATTCGTCTTCGCCAGCAGGAAAGAAAAAAAACTCCAGCGACTAAAGAAGAAGAAGAAGAAGAGGAAAAAAGAAACATCGTCGTTTTGAAAATGATTCGAAGCAACGAACACATTAAAAAGGAGTTTTATGTCTAGATATAAGATGACGGCAAAGGGAGAATGATGCGACACGCAATGGTATATTACTCGTAGCAGCAAGATACTCGACACGATCGTCGTTTCGTACGTCTTGCCGAATTTCCTATAATCTTCATTCGTTACATTCGGTAGCTACAATATTTACGAGTGAATTTGAATAAATCTAGAATAATTTATATCAATTAAATCTCGTATCTGTGTATAAATAGCCCGAAGAAAATTTATACCGAGCTGCAAAAGGGTTTAATCCCTGTGATGGTAAACCGATAGGAAACGATTAAACGAGATTTAAAATTATTAAACCGATAATTTAGAAGGCAGTTTGAAACAACAACGGGGATCTGTATACGACGACGACAACGTCGCTCCTCAGTCGTATACGTAATTCCTTCGTCGTCGCCGCAATACTAATAGCGATAGGAGGATGAGTAGAGGGTGGCTTTGTGACGAGATGACGTTAAAAATTCATACGAAAAACTTCTACCGAGCGCGCCGAAATCACAATCTTCTAAAACTACATGAGAATAACTCGTTAGAAAAACCAAAACTTGGCGAATTTATTTTCTTTCGTTTCTACTGCGTATCCGTACAGCCTATCTTAGCTCTAAATGAAAGGCGCGAATAACTAGAATTCGGAGAGAAAACTTTCGCATTTTTTCATTCGCTATTCGCACAACGAAAATTTCCAGATTCGAATGGAATTTACACACATACAGGTGAAGTATTCGGTACCTACGCTAATATTTATCCAAAAATTATTTCAGATAAGTATTCTTCACGCTTACAATCAGATTGCATTGACTTGAAACAATTCATGAATGTAGCTCAAAACTCTGCGAATAAGTGATACAGAAATATAGCAAAAAAATCGACAAAACAGGATTTTTTTTTCAGTTTGTGTTCACCTTAAATAATCATTGAACACAACTCAGAATTGTCTAATTCACAAAAAATTTCTAATTTGTTGAAAATTTTTCCCAATTTGCGTTAAATTAAAATAATTGATGAACACAACTGAGCAGGCCCGTGCTACAAGTTGTTTCAACGGAAGGCCATGGTAGCCAAGAGACTCCAGAAACGATTTTCCCTGACTTTTCCAGGTTATGCAGACCAATTTTTCTCAGTTCTCAAGATCTTTTCCAAAGAAGGGGCGGGTAAATTTTATTCGAAAAATTATACCATGATGGGTATCAAAATGAAGAGGTTATGCAGACCAATTTTTCCCAGTTTTCAAGACCTTTTCCAAAGAAGGGGTGGGTAAATTTTATTTGAAAAATCATACCATGATGGGTATCAAAATGAAGATATTTTCAAACTGAGTACGAGAAATTCAATATGCATTATATGATGGCTGGTATTGGAGTAAACTAAAACGGAAAAACGTGAAACAAAGTTGATTTCTTCAATTTTTTATCCTAGCAAAAACCCACAAAAACATAAATTTTGAATGAAAATTGGCCAATCTTTACAAATTTGAATATTTTAAGCAGAAATTCCAAAATTTTCTAACTTTTCCAGGTTGTTCAGAAACTGGACACCATGATGGGAGGAGGGGGAGAGGTAGTGTTGTGTCACTTTTTTGTTTTAATGAACTAACTTGGAGCTGGATTCAAATTTTAAGCTAGGGAGGGAATTTTTGAAAAAATTATGTTTTTCATCATCAAAAACTGCAGTTTGGAGATATTTGAAACATTTACTCAACTTTTTAGACTTGCCAGTCGTTTTTAGTCTTATTTCCTACAAAAATTCAATTTTTTCGGGCAAAGATAGGGGTTGCGTGCTGGCCTGAAATTAAGAACTATACAAATCGAGACGAGGCAGAAAAAAATATTGGTACTCACTAGAAATAATTGCTGAACACAATTCAGAACAGTCTAAATCTGTGATAAAGGGGCATAAAAGCTACATTTTTGAGGCTGTGAGGGGGTGCAATGTGGCTGAAAAGTCGAAAGTCTCAAAAGCCATATGCAGGGCCCTTATTAAACGTACATACCAAATTTCAACTTTCTAGCTCAGTTTGGAGAGGAGATACAAGAGGAATAGCCCTTTTTCCAGATAAAAAAAAGGAAAATCCTTCATATCTCCCCTCTTGATAGACCTAGAAGACTGATTTTTTGATATGATATAGAATTATGGATTTTCTATCGATTGGTTAAAAAAGGAACATTTTTTGCGATTTTAGTCCTTCTGTACCCCCTCACCCCAAATTTAGGCACAACTGAATTCTGAATTGAAGTCACTTCCTCTCTAAAATATCAAATGGCTTACCAATCGAAATCATTTCACAGATTTGATCAATTTTGGCCAGTATCGAGTTAAGTAAATAATTTTTAGTTTCAGGGGGAGGAAAATAAAAAAAAATCAAAATAAACTAAACGCGAAAAGCGACCCATTAAAAAAAACATCAAAATGGATCCAATAGGCGAGGCTGGGTGACTGGGTCGAGGTTTTTGACAGGATTCTTTTAATGTATGATATCTGACATGGACAAAAATGGTCGAAATGGTCTTCTATGACTTCAAAACGAATTTGGTTGATATACCCCCTCACTCGCCATCCTCGTTTTCATCGACAATATGACAAAAAATCAGGCTAAAAATCCACAAAATTGGTAAAAATAAATTATTTTCTAGTTTGTTTTAACTTGAAATAGCGACTGAACACAACTCTGAAAAGTCCAAATCTGTAGACCACGAGAAGAAATTTTTTAACTGGTGGAATTTGTTTATGCTCATTTGCTTTCATATTACACAACCAATGAACATAATTCAGAACTGTTCAAATTTGTGGCAAATAGAAAAATATTTACAAAATCGGTAGAAAATTTTTCGTTCATTCGAAATAATGAATGAACACAAACATCTCAGGTCGGTTCACACTTAGTGATCCATGGAAAAAAAATTCCAATCGGTTGAAATTTTTTCTCCAATTTGTGTTCATTCGACATAACTTCTGAACACCTCATGTCACCAATGATTGAAATCAACAAGACACACGTTGGAGGGAGAAAAAAATTCACGAAAGCAGGGTTTTTTTGTGCTCACTTGAAATAAAGAGGTGAACACAACTCAGGTTGGTCTGATTAAGTGGTTCATGAAAAATTTCATAAACGGTACAAACGTTTTTCTAATTTGAGTTTATTCAAAATAATGACTGATTATGACTCAAAACAATCCAATTCTGCGAACTGTCGCGTAGAAAATAAATTCACAAAATTGAGAGATTTTTCTCTTATTTCTATTCCTTCGGCGTGAAGGGTGAACAAAATTCAGGACGATTCAAATAAGTCGTTCTTGAAAAAATTTCTACATGACACAAAATATTTTTTACAATTTGTGCTCATTTAAAATAACGACTGAACATAACTCAGAAAAGTCCTACTCTTAAATTCGGACACATTTTTTTTTTTAAATTTATATTCACTAGAAATAAGGGATGAACACAATTCAAGACAGTATATTTGAGTAGCCCATGAAAAAATTCTTAATTGCGCCAAGTTTTTTTCCTAATTTGTGTTTATTTGAAATAATGATAACATTACAGCTCAAAGCCCTCAAATCGTGTCACAAAGAAAAATAAATTTACAAAATTGGGAGACATTTTTTTTTCCATTTCCGTTCTCTCAAAATAATAATTGAATAGAATTCAGAATTATCCCCAGTCGATGGTAAAGAGAAACAAATTCCTACAATTGAGAATTTTTTTTTAAATTTGTGTTCAGTCGAAATAAAGGTTAAACTGTTTGAACACAACTCGCGTTGGTTTGATTAAAATGGTCCTTGAGCACTTTTTTAACTTGTGCAAATGTTTTTTTCCTAGTTTTTGCTCATCCATAATGATGACTAATCACAACTCATCAAAACAACCCAATTTATTGGGCTGTGGTAGGGGTCGGGGGAATCCATAAAATTGAGAGATGATTCTCTTTTTAATTCGTATTTGCTCGACATAGCATATGAATAAAACCCTGAAGGCGGGGGGAGGGGGTCGTTCCAAATAAGTAGTGCATGCAAAATTTTTGAGCTAAACAAAATTTTTTCCTTATTTGTTTCCATTCGAAATTATTAGCGAACATGACTAAGAACAGTTCAAATTAATAACACAGAGGGGAAAAGATCATCATAGGTACCTTATAATCTAATCCACAAAACTAGGAGAAAAAAAATTTCTAGTACATGTTTACTCGAAAAGCTGCTGGACGAAATTTAAAGCAATTCAAACCTGTGGTGGATAAGAAAAAAAATCATCAAAACTTTTCTGGCGCATGTATTCATTCAAAATGACCCTTGAACTCAATTCAAAACGTTCAAATCCAGATCAGTAACCTCCATCATCGCTTAGATAAGTACCTATTAGATAATTGTACAACATGAAATTTCAACTTGGAAATAAACATAATATCTTTTAGCCGTAGGTAAGCATAACCCATTCGTAATAATTTTCAATTACATAAACGCCTGCCAACGGTGAAAATTTTCTGTCAAAATTAACACGACAACCGGTCGGTCGAACTTTTTAATTACAATGTCTGCGAATTTTCTCGAAAATTTCCCAACGTCGGCATCGGCCAAAATCATCGACTAATCTATAATTGAAGGAGTTACGCGATAACACGAAAATCACTACTACACACAAAACCAACGTACGAATGGAAGATGAAAATCAGACAGAGTAACGTTAAAGGGAAGCGAAAAAGGCGTGGTTGATGATGTCCGGAACAGGGAGAGGACGTAATTGGAAAGCAATTTAATTAGAAGGGAAATAAATGCGAGTTATAACTATGAACCAGGTTTCCCAGACGAGGGCCCAGAGCGGGGTGAAATTTTACGGCATTGAGTTTAGAGAAAAACATTTCCGGGAGACGAGAGACTCTATGCCGAGTAA
This sequence comes from Ferrisia virgata, assembly GCA_900060175.1. Taxonomy (NCBI): domain Eukaryota; kingdom Metazoa; phylum Arthropoda; class Insecta; order Hemiptera; family Pseudococcidae; genus Ferrisia; species Ferrisia virgata. The sequence continues at coordinate 14,931 of FIZR01010909.1, forward strand.
AGGGCATTTCGCGCTTCGGGGTAATTGCGCTATTAAACATTTATGGTTTATCTGCCGCATGGGGATGGAAAAACGGGTTCAAAAATCTGAATTGCACCCTTCTACATAAGATCGTTCGTTTTACCTCTCGGGTCTTGAGAGATTCCCATAATGTTTTTCTTTCTTTTTTTTTTTTTTTTTTTTCATTTTCTTCTTATTTTCAAATCTTTATGCACTTTGTATATAGCTGTACAGGCTACTCGTCGACTTATTCGTAAATTTTTGCTTTTGCGATACGCTAGGCAACCAACGAAGAAAAATGGCTTTTCAATTAACTTGCTAACGTGGTTAAGGCGCAAATGAAATTACACTGCTTTTGTTTTTTTTGTTTTGTTTCTTGTTTCTTGTTTTTTTTTTTTTTTTTTTTTTTTTTTTTTTTTTTTTTTTTTTTTTT
>FIZR01010910.1:0-12713 GCA_900060175.1 Ferrisia virgata
TTTTTTTTTTTTTCTAAAAAAAAAAAAAAAAAAAAAAAAAAAAAAAAGGAAAAAAAAGGAAAAAAACTAGATCAAAATATAGCTACGTAATATAAATTAAAACAAATTTCAAAAAAAAATTTAAAAAAATTTACAATTAATAATCAAAAATACAAAAACATGGCTTCGACAATGTAAAAAAAGTATAATTTTAAAATAATGAACTAGAATGCGAAATGAAATCTTTAACTATTGTAAACGTTACATTCAATATAAGATGTTGGCACGAAACCTTCTTCGTTATCATTCCTTCTTCTCACTCTGGTCCATCCGTCTCCTTGGTCCAATTCTATAATCAGTAATTCTTCTCCGTCATACATAGGAATTGAACCTTCACTGGTAGCTAAATATACAACGATGAAGATTAACAATTATTGTTACACTTTTAAAATGCGTAGGTAAATTAAATGTCGATTTTTCACCTTCAAACGGATAAAGAGCTCTACAAGTGCCGAGCTCCGGTGCGTCGTAATATTCTGGAAAGTCCTCGGGTAATGAAGTATGTGATGTACTAATACCAGATTCGGGACTGTTAGAGTAGCTGCCAAAATGGCAAAAATTGATCACATTGAAAAAAAATTTATATAAAGCCAAAATGATACTATGATGCATTTTACTCGTACTCGTACTCGTACTCGACGAAGCCAAGCGTAAAATGAACAATATTATGTGGTATTGAAAATACTGACCCGTGGTTATTAGAAGGTAACAATGTAGAATTCGGTGAATTTTGCTTATGATTAAGTTTCGAATTATTTTGCGCAGTCATACTCGAATCAGATGCTGATCTGCTGAGCGATCCTTCATCTCGGATACTAGAATTTCGTCTGCCATCCGTCACGGTCGTGTCATGATTACCGCTGTAAGATTGAAACCGATCGATAGAGATGGATATGTTTAAACGGCCGCTTAACGCAATATGATCAATATGTTAATTACTTTTGTTGAACTCCGTTTGTGGCAGCCAAAACGTAGGAATTTTTTCTAATTCCAGCCGGACTATTTCGTTCGACGCCTTCTAATAAATCTTGGAATTTTTTCAATTCTGCCCGTAACTTATCTAGTCTATGACTGGATTCGTTTAACTGTCCTTCGATCGACATCGGATCACCTAGAGCTGGATTTTGTTCGTAAACGCCTTTCATTTTCATAAGGCCGTCTCTGTAAACGTAAAATAATAATCGTTTCATGTGTACTGCCGACTCTTACATCGATCTTATACTAATAATTTTCATTTTCATGAACTAACCTAGTAGCAGTCTCTTGGTGTATTTTTGTTTGTATTTCGTCAATTCTTTGTTGTAATTTTTTCATTCTTTGGTTAGGCGGTAAATCATTGAAGTCATCCTTATGATCGCCATACAAAGAAGGTATATTGTTCTGTAAAAAATATAATATATAATGAATTAATTTTCAGTTACGTTCAATGATAAGCTATCGCTCGATGGATAATTTTTTTTATTTTAAATTGTACAGCAATAAGCTGTAAGCTTGTAGCTTTGAAAAATTAAAAAGCTAAACCATCATTGATGAGGTACAGACGAAAAATATATATACCTTTACGGACTGGCAAACATCCATTAACTTCTGATCAGTGAGCATGCGCAAACAGAAAGTAAAGCTAGTGTAAAAGTGCAAAATTGTTAGTAATATTGTTAAATTGATAATTAAAAAACACCAAAGCAAAAGCGTATCGTACCTATTGAATCGATGTAATTAAAACAAAATTTATATTGTATAATACTCGGTTATTTACACCCCTTTTTTTTTTTTTTTTTTTTTTTTTTTTTTTTTTCTTTATTTTGGGTTACAAACACACGTTGTTAGTTAAAAATTACCCAATCGTAATTCGTCCAATGCTACACACACAAGTTAGGTATATTAATAATTTATTTCAATTAGTACATGTTACAACATCAAGTGTTACATGTGAGCAACGAGTGATTAGTAGCAGATTAAACAACCTTCAAAAAAAAAAAAAAAGGCATCATGATATTCATATTCTAAAATGAGTGTTACCTAATTTTTAGAAATATTTTAGATTAAAAATTCAAAATCAAAAAACGGGGATCAATGTTTATGGCACTGAATAAAAATCAATTATGATTGATCAAATATCCAAACGACTTTTTAAAGAATTATTACAATAAGTTGATGATAAATTAAACCAATTCCCAACTCTGATAGATTATTATTGATTTATAATACAGAAAAATGGAGAAACAACCCATTTCATGACTTATTTTTAGCGACAAATTTCAGGTGATTTCATATCCACCTGCACCTCAATTGAATTTTGAAATAAAAAAGTTACCAAAAAGTGATTTAAAAATCGTGTATTTTGGGGCTGGATTTTTTTTTTTTGAAAATTGAACATGTTAAACGAACGTTAAATTGACTCTTTGACTACCAACAAATTGCTTTAAAATTTCAAAATTGCTATAAAAATGGAATAGTGCATTGTACTGGACTACAGGTTTGTTCGAATGACCCCCACAAAGCTCCAAAATTCTAAATTATGGAACTTCATGAAGGTTGCCCGAATAAACTTAAGAAGTAAAATGAAAAACGAATTTTTTTGTTATTTTTTCAGCCTAAATTTCTACGTCATATTGTAAATGAAAACCAGGCTATTACGAATAGTGGAACAGGGGGAATTATCAGGTCAGTCCGTTTTAAGAGTGATAGAAGACCACTGAGACCATTTTTGGTCATGTCAGATATTTAATCTTTTTTACGTATTTTTATTTTATTTTTTTCCCCGATGCTAAAATTCTTTTGCCCAACTTGATACTGACCAAAATCGGTCAAATTTGAGCAGTAGGCTTAGATTGGTTGCGGATTTGATATGTATTGAGCGAGGATGGCCTTAGGTCAAAATTCAATTACCCCCAAATTTGGAGGAAGGGGTGCTGAGGGGGGGGGGAAATTGAAAAAATTGTTCATTTTCAAACCAATCGATTGAGAATCAAAATTTGCATAACATATCGAAAAATCAGCTCACTACGTCAATTAGAGGGAGAGAAGTCAGAGTATCCTACTTTTTTATCTCGAAAAAAAGACTGCTCTACGCACATTTCTGCTCCAAATTGAACTAAGAGGTTGTAATTTGAAATGTAAATATAGCAATAGTTGTACATTTGCCGTTTTGGGGTATCACCTTTTCAGCCTCATTACACCTCCTCCATAACCTCAAAAATGTAGTTTTTTGCCCACTTTTTTCTTCCAAGTTGGTGGCACACATATCTCTCCTCTAGATTGAGCTGAAAAGTTGAAATTTGGTATGGATTTAATAAGTGTCCTAGATATATTTTTTGAAGATTTCAACTATTCACTGCATGGTCGTAGGATGGCCCAGTCTGTGGGAGGGGTTTTCAGAAAAAAGTTCCCAAATGAGCGCAAGTTCAACAAACGGTGGTGTCAATGTACTCTATCGATGCAATTGCACTGGTGATTTGCCCCCCCCCCCGTGATATAGGTAGAGATAAGTAACTTTCATTTCCACAAAAGGCTACGTTACAATGACCGGAGTGAAGCCAAGGCAAAAATTTTGTAAAATTTTGAGTTTGACGTATTTTTAAGCTTCAAGTGTCGAATATTTGATTTTTTAAAATACACATCTCGTTTACATGTATACAACTGCATTTGTACATGTTTGCAGTTTTTTTCTAGCGCTGGGCGGATTTTGAGCCCCCCCCCACTAATCCTAGTATACGGCTCCGATTCACTTCAATATCTACCTGTAGCCCTACCTTTGATCAAAAAAGAGACATTGCAGAGCGCTCCTTTTTTTATTCTACGAATGAGGCAATTGTCTTTTTTTTGCTATGACAACCCTTGAAATTCATAAATGTACTTCAAAAATCTTTCAGAATCATAACCAATATCGCTATCAACCCGTCATAAAGTTACACTAGCATAGCTGCGTAGTACAACGTGTTCGATTAATTCTGACCCCCGCCCCCTTTCCTCGAATGAGAATTTTTCGTGTCGAAAATGTGAAGTTAACAACTTTTTTTTAGAAATACTAATAAGAGGCGCTGGGAAACAGAAATACATAGAAACAAATAGACAGCTTTTTATTTTCAACACGAAAAATTCTCGGTTTGGTATGGAGGGGGGGGGGGGCCACTAGAATTAACCGAACACGCTGCGTGGGTAGACGCAAGTTTAATGGTATCTAATTTCAAAACTTTAATGCAATCATCAATTTCAGTGGTTGGATCTTGTAAACAAAAATTTTTCCTGCAAATTATGTCCTATACACATTTTGCCTGTCTTCGTTATTAAAGGGGCAGCATTCGTTTGAATTTTACAAGCTCCTTTAAATAATATACAAATTTTTTTATATAACCAAAAATGCAGAAAAAGTTGCCTACTACAAAGCCCAACATCAAAATCACAATTTGAGCAAATTTTTTGCTCTCGAAATTTCACTGGAGGGGGGCATTGCGCCAATGTAAAATTTTGAAGAAAAAATTGCTCAAATCGTAATTATGAATGGTGGGTCTTGTAGTAGGCAACTTTTTCTGCATTTTTGGTTATGTACAAAATTTTACCATCTTGATTATTTGAAGGGGCTTATAAAATTCAAACGAATGCTGCCCCTTCAATAATGAAGACAGGCAAAATGTGTATATGACAAAATTTACAGGAAAGATTTTTGTCCAGAAGGTCCACTAATTAAATTGATAACTGGATTGAAATTTGTAAATTTCTCATTTGTTATATTCTCAGATGCCTAGACAACGCTACATGAGGGGAAAGGGGGGCTTTGAGCAATACCATCGAATTCGATTCAAACTACACATCTATCTTAATGCCATTTTATAACTCTATGACGTCTGTGGCAGGTATTTTTTTTATTTTTGCATCTCGTATCCTGAATCGCAAACATTTTTTATTGAGTTTTTCGTGATCTGCTGCGACTCATTATCATTAAAAATTTTGAAAAAAAAAGGAAATATTTTTCCAGTTCTTTTTGATACGCTTTTTAGAATAACCATAAATTTCTTGCGCTTCGTTTTGCAAAAAAAAAATAAAAAAGCTTTTCAGAATAATGATTTTTAGTGAGCAAAACCGAAAAAAGTGATCAATTGAAATACGTGTACTGAAGGAAAGTGACCAATCCAAGGTGTAGTCCATACCTCCTTCACTCTCGTGCCAAATTACAATTCCAAAATCAATCTAGATCGGTGATCATGATAACCATTGGTGAGGGAGTGGAGGGAGGGTTAAAATTAAATACGTCAAAAACAAACAATTGATTTTCCGGCTGACTTTATATTTTGTTTTCTGATCTTCAGCGTCTCATCCCTTCCCATCCTGCAGCAAATTTTTAACTTTTTAAGGATTTCAATTGGAGACCCAAGTGAAAAGTTTTTCGAATTAAAAAAAAATTGCATATTTTAGTGATTTCAATCTTCTTGTGCTATGAAACAATTGTGTAAATACCGTTTGCCTTTGTATTTCTTCGATAGTCGAACGCTCTGCGAATTTTCGTTACACTTGGAATTTAAATTCAACAATAATTAATAACAATTTAAAAATTCTCCCTCGATACGATATAGTTTCAAAGTAACAAGCAAAATTGTAAATTCTTTCAACAAATAGTTCGTTATAAATTTACTGCAATGCTAATGAATTACGAAAACCATTAAGTATTTTTTTTAACGCAATTTGTATTCATCTATATAAATCATCGTTAAACAAACCGAACGTAATTTAGAAAAAAAAAAAAAAACCAAACAAAATAGCATTTTTCCGTAATTACTCGAGTCGATTTTTCACACAGAAAAGAAATAATTTTGCGATTTTCAAGCTTACCAACTAATCAACCGAATAACACGCAGAAAAATATAGCTAATCAATCGAACGAACGAACGACAACATATCGATCATTTCGTGACATAAAGAAAAAAATTCCTTCGTGTTATTGTAGCCTTCGAAATCTTAAAAATATTTTTCAAATATATTATTTTCGTCTTCTACGTACTACTTACACCGTTCAGATGAGCAATTTGAAAAACAAAAGTGTTCGATTCAAAGTGATTGTAGGTGTTCGAAATCATGGTAATTGTAAGTCACATACAGTGCAATATACAATACAATTATTATGTTAACATGGCATAAACAGCAGCATCGTACAAATTCAAACCCAAAACCACATATGTACCGATGTAAGATTTCACCTTGAAACCGCAATATTAATTTTATTATTCACCTTTGAAACCCCGACTCGTCGTGAAACCTCACACGTTAAAATTCAAATTGAAAACAAAAAAAAATTAGTTGGACCCATTTTACCAAAAACCGTGTACTGTATAATAAAGTAACTTCCAAAAAAAAAAAAAAAATGAGCGCGGTGTTATCAGCAAGAAAGCACGTATATAGAGAAGCCTTTGTACAGTTAAAAACCATGTTAGTAGATAATATTATGGTACATCGAATACACACAGTTATGAAAAATATTATCTAAAAAATTCCAGCAGGCTTATAATTTTTTTTTTTTGTTTCGTCTCTTATAGTAACGTTAATTTTATATTTAAACACGAGTTTCGAGATGGAAAAAGTTGCACTCGCATCAGCCAACGTCCAAATTGGTAGGTACCTAGTTGAAATTCAAGCGGTGTTTAATCATAGTTGCCTTAATCATTTAGAAGCAATGTGACGCGGCGACTGGCCAGGAATTCATTCATTTACCAAACCGTGTAAATATAATAAGTCCACCGAACCGACTGACACGATGACTACGCCATCATCATTGTCAGTTTATAATTTCATTTCGGTTTTCAAGCTACCGAAAGTATGTTGTAAGAATGTAGTATGTTTGTAAAAGTACGTATCATATTTGATATTCGATGATGTAAGCGTTACCCTTATTGACAAGCGACAATGTAAAGATTTAAGCGTATTTAGGTGCAACTTGTTCCATCTCGATCATTTTTTTTTTAAATTTATGAACTAAAGCTAGAAACAGTATTGATAAGAAAATTACATCTAGAAAATGTTTAACAATACTTACAAGATTTTATTAAGAATCGAATCGCAGCACAACCCAGCCACCATAAGTAAAGAATTTCAAGAACCGCGCAAATTGGAACAAAAACAAAATACGTCAGCATTTAGAAATTATCTAATGTAAACTACTTTCTACGTTTGAGCCTTTGATTGATTAATTCTCGCTACAGTTACATGCAAGTAATTATAATATGCTCATATCCTAGGCCAATGCCAATCTATACACCTTTGAAGCTATATTTATCTACACTATTTGAATATCAAATCTTCCCAATATGTATACCTAGTTCATTTAAACCAGACTTTAAGCGTCGGACAAGACAACCCAATAATGTAAATCTTAAATATGATGCAGTATTTGGAGGTTTTAAATTGATAAGAACAACGATTTCAAAAATTTCAACGTAAGAGAACAAGAACAGCTCCAAGATTCTACTATTAAAATTTTTTGTATTTTTTTCGAGATGAACAAGTTCAGCGATGGTGTTGCATATCACTTCGAAAATGAAGGGGTAAAAGTTAATAGGGATTTAAATTATATTAGGCAAATTTTTGTTTTTTCAAATTAAAAAGGTAATAATTTCAACCAGTTCTGATATTAAATATTATAGTATGAATGAAAAAATTACAAAATCACGATCTGAAAAGTCAAGTTTAATCATTTTTAGGCATTTTAGTTATCGTTTGCTCAATCAAATGGTCATAGTCACAACTTAATGATGGATAACCTATGATTGTAATTCAAGAAGATGGAAAATTACACGAGGAGAGGGGAGAGAGAGTATGGATCGTAAAAAAGTACAAAAATAATTGAACTAACTAGATTCGTGGGACTATTCGAGTGGGAAAACAATGTTTTCTCCATAAATATATTTTAGTCCCCAAAAAATCATTTGCTCGACGTAAAAGTCCTTTCCCCAATTGACATGAAAAACTGAAACTCGCATCTGTAACGGAGATAAAATGAACATCCTGCAGAGTGTGTCAGGAAATCAAATTAAACATTTTTTTTAGTGGTTGTCCCAAAGAAGGTGATAGAGAACGCAAGGGGGAGGGGGGTGCATCAATACTTGGGCGTTTTAATTACAGGTATTTTTCAAAAGTTGAACAAGGCACTGAGAAAAAGTTACGAAATAATGTCAATTGAACGTGTTGAAAATTAAGAGTCTCTAACTTGACACTTGACCCCCTTCCCTCCACCTTAAAAATTTGAAAATTTACAAAAGTCATAAAAATTATTTTTTCGTTTTTTTTTTACATGGATAAGTCTGAACAGGGGGGGAGAGGGGTGGTCATTCTTTGTCTGGAAACGTGACGTTTTTGATGTAACATTTTTGATTTTTGATTTCTGATTTGCCTCATCATTTTTGATAACTTAATAAATGATTCAATTTTTTTTTGCTTTTTCATCTTCAAAAATTCAAAATAAATCATTTTTTTCATTTTTAAACATGATTTTAAAATTCCTGCAAAGCAAAAGAAATCGCGAAAACTTTTCAACGCTTTTATGCTAAAAAAAAATCAAAAAATTTGTTTTTTAAATTTTATACAAATTTTGAAATTTAGAGGCAATCAGAAAGTAGGAGGGGGAAGGGTGGAGTTGGAAAATTTAAATTTTGGCCACATTTATGTGACGCTATTTCGCAAACTTTTTTCACAACCCCTTCCAACTTTTCAAAAAAAACTTACCTCTGAATGATTTTTGTAAAAATTTGATACTTTGTACGAGAAGCTAGAAGCTCTCAATGCTTATGTTTTTGAAATCGTTACTTTTTCAAGTTTAAAATTAGGCAACTTGCTCATTCACTATGCAAGGCGATTCATTATAACAAATTTCAAGAATATTTCACAAGCTGGTAGAATTGGCAGACAGCAATAAAAAATCTTATATTAACGTGGTGCATAACTTGAAATTTAAAGGAGCTACAATACCTGAATTTTTTATAACATTTTTTAAATTAAAAAAAAAAATTGATGGTGCCAATGATAAGATTGCATGATTTTGAAGAAAGAAAATGTAATTCAAAAGTTTTTGAAAAATTAAATTTTCCATAGAATCAATTTTTTTGGTCCAGTTCCTTCATAAACAAAGATGGCCAAAAAGTCTACATGGCTTGTTTTGCATATCATCGTTTGATCTTACTTTTGACACCACCGAATATTTTGTAAAATAATTTTCAAAATTTTATAAAAATCATCTAATTTCTTGCTCCTTTAAATTTCAAAGCGCAACACGTGCACATAAGATTGTTTGATTCTTTCGGCCAGTTCTACCAGTCGGTGAAGTATTCTCAAGATATTTCGAAACTCCAAAACTCCACACCAGTTCACCCCTTCACCCGCCTAAATATGAACGTCCAAGCACAAAGGGGGGATCATGTTGCCGGTTTTAATTTTCAAAATACAGCTAATCTTCAAATTTCAAATCAAAATTACTAAAACTGGAATTTTCAGTGATCGATCATTGCTCAGGCAACCGTGCTCCATCACCACTCTCACACCATTTTCCTTATTTTCCTCGATATTTCCATTCGCCTGTAATATTGAGTTGAATATAACGAAGAAAAAATTACCATGTAATCGGTTAAAAATGTTTTTTTCGTTTTTTTTGGCCAAAAAATGATCGCAAACGTCGTTACTACTACTTTAAATAATTAAAAATCATATCAACAACAATTTGAAATGATGAAATGACGAAAGCTTGATTGTTTTGAATATACATTATTAAAGTACTTTCTACCCAGATTAACTTTTTCACGGTCGGTGACGGAGGATACCAACAAAATCTGTTTTGGGGTCCTAGAAGACCATTGAGACAATTTTTGGCTAGGTTAAATATTTATCCTCCCTTTCACCCCCCAACAATAAAATCATTTACTCTGCTCGTTACTGACCAAAATTACTCCAATTCGGTCAATCGGCTCAGCTTAGCGGTGGATTAGATATATATGAGTGGGGATGATCGTGGGTCAAAATTCAGTTTTACCCAATTTTGGGGTAGGGGGTGCTGAGGAGCCAAAAACATGAAAATTGTTTATTTTTGAGTCAATCGATAGTGAATCCAAAACTGTACAACATATCCAAAAATCAACCTCTTAGATGAATTAGAAGGGGAGATATGAGGGGGGTTTTCTCTTTTCGACCTTAAAAATGGGCTGTTCCTCCCCTATCTACCCATAAAAATCAGCTACGAAGTTGAAATTTGGTATGTACATTCAGCAGGAGTCCTACATGTGCTTTTTGGGGGTCCCGAATTTTCAGCTCTATTACACCCCCTCACAACCCCGAAAATGTGGTTTTCTGATCAGGTTTTCTACTTCGTCATGTTTTTCGAGTTTGTACCTCGTATAATTCCCCTCCAAATTGAGCTAGGAAGTTAAAATTAGATATGCACATTCAGCCAGGACCCTATGCTACTCGGGAGTATCGACTTTTCAGCTCCATTCCACCCCCTCACAGTCCCAAAAAAACGATTTTTTGGTTGTTTTTTTTTCAATTCTCGTTATTACAATATTAAAAAAAAATCAGCCTGAAAAAGTATCGCTTTTCTTTTGTCTTTCTTGAACTTTAAACGCGTTTTTCTCAACGTTATTTTTTTCCAAGTTTCATTTCCAAAATTTTCTGGAGAAGTAAATGAATTCTGTTTCCGATATGGCTTATTTCGAAGGAAATTTTATCGCTACACCGACAACACGATCCTTTCATGCTCGGACGTACACAAATAGGTATTATTTACAGCCTGTTTCACATACTCTGAAATAGTCGGCGTTGTTCAATTATTCCAACAAAGCAAATTTGGCTAACAAAAGTAAAAGCATGTAACTTATATACGATCTGAGATATTTAGCCCGTAAATTGCTTGTTGAAAAATAAAATTCAAATCGACGCTTTCCTCTTCGTAATAATTTCCTTTTTTCCGAACTCGAAGCGATAGTAGAAGTAAAAACACCTCGAAAGAAAAAAACAAAATAAAAACGCATTCAGCTTCTCCCTCGATCACTTTTTTTTCTGGTATCAAGACACGCAATCGTTTGGCACGCGATCTCAACGGCTTGGTTGAATTTTCCTCGACGAAGAAATTATCCTTTACTATGTATGTAGGTAGTTAAGATACGTTTCGATCATCGGGCATTTACATGCAATTACCACCTTCGCCGCTACCGTCAGTCGTCGGTCGTCGGTCGTCACTCTTTACATTGTTCTCAAGAACTTACACAACTCGTACAATCATGGCACAGCACGAAATTCCCACGATTTCGGATACTTACACATAGACAAATATCCTACCCAGATAGTCAGATAGTACCTGTCTACAAGTATTACTACACTTCGTATCATATATATACCTAGGATACATATTCTTACGTAAGTGCCAAATCTGCATAATTCTCATTCCGTTAATTTATAGAGCTCTCCGTTATTCGAATAACCATTTTAAAAACGAAAAAAATTAGTTATTCTTTCGGTAGGAAAGTAATGTTGGTCTAGGTGCACTGCACGCTCTGTAGACGTACAACATCAACATATATAGAGTAGATTTGAATTAATTTTTACGCTTCAGTTAACTATTATACGTATATAATTTTTGTTTTTTTTCCCCTCTCCGCCTCTTTCTCTCTCTATCTCTCTCTCACACTCTCTCTCCTCACCTCAAATTCATGCATATACTATACTGTGTACTACGTAGGTCTATATTATAATACGAAGGTACACACGCGTATCCTATTCGTTTACCCTTCTACATCGTATTATTACAGGTATAGATAGATCTACGAGCGAGTATACGAGTAATTTAAGCTCGGGTTGCGTTGTTTGGACTGCAACCGCAATCGCAATCGCGCCAGTTTTACTTATGCACTAATTATTATATCGATATGTATGTACATTATGTAGGTAGGTAGGTAGGTAGGTAGGTACAATATATTGTACCGAACGACAGAAGGTTTCAATACTCACTTTGTTCGAGCCAAATATGCCTAGTAAGCCGGCTCGTTTTTTATGTTTCGAACCCGATAATGTACCTTTGATGGTTTTCTCGGGTTTACTTAAACCGTGATTCGAATGCGCACTGATTACCGACCCTTTCGACGTAGACGAATCGCATTCGCGACTTAAATCTTCGAATGGAATATCTTCCGGCGGTTGGAAGCCAGATTTGTACTTTTCTATCACCATTTTCATATCCTAACGAGATGGCAAAAAATTAATATTCATGTACACGTAAGTAAAAATAATTAAAGCGTACACTACCAGTCATAAATCTTACGAGGGAACATTCCGCACTTACCACCTACAATTTGAACGGAACCGAGCTAGATCGAAACAGCACGTCAAAAAAACCTCGTAACCACAATTTCAACTGGTAAAGTTGATTTTTCGATTTTTGGAAAATTTTTGAAAATTTAAAAAAATCCTAAATAGTTTACGATCCAAACACGAAATTGTGTCCATCTAGCGATCTTTTTTGAGAATCAAAAAATTTAGCAGCCAAAATATCGATACTATCTGCCTTATTCGTAAAAGTGAAGTTCCAAAATTTTAACTCTGCACAAGGGGGGGGGGGGAGGTTGGATCCCTAATAAGATGATTTGAGGGACATGGTCCGAACCAAAAAAAATAAGATGATTTGAGGGACATGGTCCGAACCAAAAAAA